>JAJEJO010003526.1:478196-499255 GCA_020662805.1 Glaucomys volans
TGATGGACATGATGGTGATGATGGTGATGGTGGTGGTGGAGATGATGGTGATGATGGTGATCATGATGGTGATCGTGATGGTGATTGTGATGGTGGTGGTTGGTTTGGGGCACCTTTGACGAGGTTCCGAGACTACCTGTGTGGGTTTTCTGTCTCCTATTCTGTGCCACTGCTCTGTGCGTCTTAATGTATCTGGAAGGTCTTTTCCTATGGGAACATAGAGCACTGCCTCTTGTTTTTATTGAGCAGTGGAGAGGGCCTTGTGTAAGTGTGCGGGGCCCACTCGCGTCCCCTTCGCAGGCACTGGCCTGCGTTGGTGGCTCCCACTGGGCACAGTGCTGCAGGGGTAGCACTGCACCACATTCCGGCACGGCATTTCTCCTCCCCGACCACGTGGTGGGCCACAGGGATGGAGCTCCAAGACAGAATGCTGGGACAGGCTGTGGTTTGCCATTTTGATGTGTACTTCCAGATTGTGCACAGGGTTGTCCCACGTGGACACTCAGATGTGGAGGGCAGCTGGAGGAGGGTGGGGTGGCTGTGGCCTTGGTGGCAGGGCCTAAGGAAGGAGAGCAACATCATCTGGGAGGCTCAAATCAAAGGAGGAGGACGTGGTAATGGGCCAGAAAAAGTTTTGTGGGAAGAGTGAGAGCTGCTCAGGGTGACCCCGTGGGTGGCAGAGTGCGCCCCGTCCCCTGGTTTCTACACTGTTCTTCCTACACAGTAATGATGTCACTGGGCACGTGACTGGCTGCCCAGTGACTATTTCCCAGACTCCCTTGCAGCCGGGTGTGGCCTTTTGATCCAGTTCTGTCCCATGAGCGGTGAGTGGAAGTGATGCAGGTAACTCCAGGGCCTGTCTACTCTGCCTCCTTTCTTCTCACCAGCTGAAGTACGGATGTGAGGGCAGTTGCTGGAGGGACTATCTTGGACCACGAGGTAGAAATTTCCTATTAAGGTGAAGCAAGAAGATCAAGGGATCCTGGATCCCTGAGGAGAGAAAAATAGGTCTCCTCCTTGTTAAACCACTCATGTCCAGGTCCCTGAGAGCTGCTACACCCCGGTGGCTGGTGGCCCTTTGTGTCTGCCTTTCTGTCAGCATGTGTGCTCCACCAAGACAGGTGCTGAGGAGGCCGCAGAGCTCTGGCCTCTCTGGCCATGGAACCCAGTCCACGGCAGGAATAGCAGGGACAGGGCACACAAGGACACCTCTCCCAGGGACCCGTGCCCACAGCCATGGTCCTGCAGGAGGGTCCTGAGATGGGCTGGACAGCCAGGTGTCCACAGCTCCAGCTTCTAGAGCAGGCAGAGAGCCACGTCCCTGAGGAGCAGCTCACAGGGGCTGATGCCCTCAGGCACTGTTAGTGACACAGCTGTCCCTCAGTGTGGGGGACAGGCCCCAGGACCCCTTCAGAGACCAGCTGGTGGGTGCTCAGTCCCTCATCTCCCAGGCGTGGTATCCACATGACCAAGGCACACCTCCAGTGGTGTGAGGTCACCTCTAGATCTCACCCATCGCCCCCATGAGGGACAGTTTAAGCTGGGACAGATTGGTAGGTGCCAGAGGGAGAAGAAGGGTTCAGAAGTCTTGGAAGAAAGTCTGCAGTGGGCGACCAGCTGGAGGAAGAACCCCTGCTCTACCTCCTGGGTAAATTCCCCTCGAGGCCTCAAAACACCTTGAGTCCATTGAAAGGAGGCAGCCATGCATTTTGATCAGTAACCCATCCAAAACCAAACCCCGCAGCCCTGGTCGCCCTGGGAACCAGCGAGCCAGAACTCTCCTGCACCGAATGGCTTCTGGCCTGGCTGTCTGTCTGGGCCCTGCCCTCGCCCCCAGAGGCTGACTCACTGAAGTAGCCTGGGCTTCAGTGTGCGGCTGTTTGCATTTCTTGACAAAGGAAATTTGTTGGGCTTAAGTTGCCAAGGGTTTGCATCTGGATCCTATGATGTCTGGCTTCGGGAGGGCTGTGCGAGAGCCGGCTCGGGCCTCCACCAGGCTCCGTGTAATGAACTTAAGTGCTCCGAAGATGAAAGCTTATTTGCCTGATCCCGGATTACGGGAGCGCCGCGAAGGTAGGCCGGGCAGACTGCGCAAGTCATCTCCCGCCATTGGAGTTTCCAAAGATAGCAGCGGTGGACGGTGGAAGGCAGGAAGTTTGGCCATGTTGGAATTTATTAAATTTGCAGTTTAAAAAAAAAAAAAAGATGAGTTCTGGATGCTGGAGCAGGAGGTTAAGTGGAAACATAACTCCCCATAATGAAGTGGTTAATCATATTTTGCTTTAGAAACACTAATATCATAAATTGGCCTCGTCCTCTCCTGCTTCCAGCTTCAACAATAGGGCAGAGACATTAATTTCCGGGTTTGGTATAACTTCTGAGATCCTCCTCCTCCTCCTCCTCCTCCTCCTCCTCCTCCTCCTCCTCCTCCTCCTCTCCACCCTCCTCCCTCCTCTCCCCCTCAGCTGGAGTGAGGAAGATGCTTTGATCCTTGTGCTCTGGGGTCTGCAGGAGGTGGTGTGTGGGGGGGGGAGGATTCCTACAGGTGATTTTTAGGCCTGAATTCCATCGTGACAGCAATGATTTATTTTAACTACTAACCCAGGAAAGCAGGCGCCACCAGGATGAATACCTCCACTAGCCCCTAGCAGACTAATTTTACTGTTTATGAATCACTAATATGTTGAGGGCGGGGGCGGGCTCACCCTTGCAGATAACTAAAAGGAAGACTTTGAGACCTCGTGGCGCTCAAACAGTTCCACATGGCCACAGTGCCTTCGGATCCCAGATAGGGAACACATGGGGTCCAGATAGCCGCCCCCCACCTCCGCAGCGGGCAGAGGCTACTGGCAGATGAAACACTTTCATCTCTCCCAGGGAGATAAACAGGCCAGTCTGGATGGGCCTCTTTATTTACAAAAGAAAATGAAATCCGCTTTAACACTCGCGCCCTTCATGGGAAACACATGTTGCCTGGTAATTGTTTTGAACTCATTTCCAGCGGCCCGCACCACGTTGGGCTGCTCTTGTGTTTTCGCACTGGCTAGGGATGGCCGCAGAATTGGTGAGGAATTTCTTCCCAATTCCAGAGGCTCCAGGAAGGGGCATTCCTGGGCTGAGCTGGCAGAAGATCACGGTTCTGTTTCCTGCCTCCTGGAGGGCAGTGCTCTGCCCTTTGGGGAGAGGCCTGCCCCCAGGGCCCTGGCCCCAGTCCTTATCGGGAGATTGGAATGGATCAAAGGGACTCGCAGCCCTAATTGAGCCCGACAGGCTTCCCTCCTGCCTGGGAGTTTTCACAGAGAGAGAACTGAAAGGTCGGGGATTTTCCCAAGAGTTCCTGATAGTTTTATGGCTGCAGGGAGGTGTCGCCCGGCCTCAGGGCTGTGCTTTTCACAGGTTGCTGTGCACGAGGACCTGGGGGTCTTGTTAAATGCAGATTCTGATTTGCAGGTCGCAGGTCTGGATGGGTCCTGAGCTTCAGTGGTCTAACCTCTGGCTGGGGATGCTGACTGTGCCGCAGCCTGCACTGACCCGGGGTAGGCCATGTCACATGCAGGCCTGCAGACTCCCGGGCCCGCCCCAGAGGTCCTGATTCCACAGGTCTGGAGTGGGCCCTGGAACTCCGCCTCTCTGGTGGGCCCCTGTCATGATGATGCTACTGGTTTGGGGAGGACACATTCCAAATTCCTATTTCGCTGTAGACACGCTAACATGCTAAATCACGCTTTCACGCTTCCAGTTTCAGCAACAGAGCAGAGACACTAATTTTCCCTCTTGGTGTAATTTCTGAGATTGTCTTCCTCCTCCTCCTTCTCCCCCTCCTCTTTGAAAACTACCATCCAGAACCAACACCCTTTGGAAAACGAGGCCTGGTAGGACCCTCCCCAGCTGAGGTCACATGACTCATGGGTGGCAGCACCAGAACCAGCGCCCGTCCACTGTTGCCCTTCCTTTTTTTTTTCCCGGTGCTGGGACTCGAACCCAGGTCCTTGCACAAGTCAGGCAATTCTTCAGCATGGAGCCACAGCCCACATCCCAGCCCTGGTGCCTGCTCTTCTCTGCACTGTCGGAGGCAGGACCCTGAGAAGGGAGCCCCTCTACACGCCCAGGCCCTGCAGTGGGCGTGGCTCAAAGAGGGGCTGCTGCTGCTCCCCCAGCTGTGCGCCAGCTCTTCCGGCCCTGGACGCCCTTGTTTCCTCCTTCTCTGAGTTACTTCCTGCTCATTTTCTCAGCTCAGCTTGGTGTTGCCTCCTCCTCCAGGCAGCCTGCCTTTCCTCCAGGACCGAGTTTCGTTCCCTTTCTGCATCTTGCATCTCTGCATGATTGTTTATTCCCCTTTGGAACCTCAGCAAGCAGAGCAAGTGTAAGAAGGCATTTCTTACAGGATCGAATACATAACTTTCCAGGGCATCTTTACCTGCCGTGTGTTCTGGACACATTACTGAACCTCTCTGAGGCTTGGTTTCCCCATCTGTAAAATGGAAGTGCCAATGTTTACCCTGCACGGTGCAATGAACGGGTGGGATATAAGCAAATGATGCAAAGGTCACTTTTGTTATTTTTGATATTTTTATTGTTAATCCTATTGTTCTCAAGCTTAATATTTTATATTATTTTACTTTTAAAAATTTAATTGTTTTGTTTTTAACCATGCATACCTATGGAGCGCAGTGATAATGCCGTACCTGTGTGCAGGTAACATCAAATCACGGACCGCATTTCCATCACCTCGGACATTTAGCCTTTGTGCGGGGAATATTGGATTCCTCTCCTCTAATTCTTCGGATTCCTCTCTTCAAGCTCTTTAGGCATCTTTCCCAGCACTGCCTGGCTGAGGGTCTGCCCGCCCGCAGCGCCTCAGGTGGAATGCACCTGCCACTATCTAAGCTGTGGTCCCGCACTTGCCAGCTTCCCTGACAACGTTCCCTCCAGAGGACCCAGTGAGGGAGGTGCCAACGGTCCACTCAGCCTGTCAGTCATCCGCCCACAGCCAGGCGGCCTCCGGTAACCTCACTGCCCCCAGGGCAGCCGCTGGGGGTCGGGCGTGGTCTGCTTCCCAGGACCCGCTGCTGGGTTTCTTTTCAGCTCAGAAAGCAGCCCCTGCAGCGCGTGGCAGGGAACCCTCTCTTTTGCGGTTCCAAGTAGGGCTCTCCGCCACCAATGGGCTCACACACGCTGTAGATCTGTCCCTCTCCTGGGCCCTCAGGGCGCCCCAGCCTGTCTGGAGCCCCCATGGCCGGGTGCAGCAGCCCGGGACGCCCGCTGTGCGCTCTGCCTGCTCGGCCTCTGAGCACTTGCTGGATCCCCCCCCTGCTCCTCCTCGGTCCTCCGCACCCCCCCCCCCCCGCCCCGCCCGGTAGGTCTCCTCCTGCCCTCCACAGAGGCCTTTCCTGGCCGCCTCCCGGGACAGGACCCTGCCCGGCGGCTTCCTTGCTGGGGCTCCTCGCCCTCCGCAGACAGCTCCCCTTTTCCTCTAACTGTCCCTTCAGCGCAGGCCCGCGGGCTGGACTGTGAGCCCGCTGCTCTTAGCTGCTTTCCCAGAGCCCAGGCAGCGCCTGTTCTTTCCCAGCCACTCAGTAAACACTGTGGATGGAATGAATGAATCCGGGAAGGAAGAGGGCTGGACTGGCCACGTGGGGGTCACTCAGCATCTTCCCTGCTGGAGCCTCTTGCACCCAGAGCTGAGAGTCGCTCCTTCCAGACCCAGGCCTGAGCCCTTCCACCACCGAGGCCTGCAGGGCAGTGCTGTGCCTCTGTGACCATGATGGTGGCTGCGTTTGAGAGGCAGGGAACTCGGGACAGTGAGAAGCCCAGGGCTTGGTGGTCAAGGGGACCTGGCTTCTCCTCTGACCAGCCTCCCAGCCTCAGCCAACCTGCTCTAGTGTCCTGAGCCCCAGGCTCCCATCACTAACAGGGTTTAAGAAGAGTCCCCTGCACAGTTGTTGGGGTGGGTGGCAGTCAGGTAAATTGCCTGTTGCTCAGTGGGCACTTGGGGCATGGTGCTGCTGAAGTAGCACTGAGAGGCCTGGATCCAGGGTTGGTTCCAGCTTGGGCAACGGCTGGGAAAGACTTCTGAGAGGAGAGGATGCTTGAACTTGAGCTGAAAGTGTCCCAAGGTAGATGTGGCAGACTTTGAAACTCTAACCAGAGACCAAGGGTGTGGGCATTAGAGCCAGAGTGTCTGGGTTCAAATCCTGGTTCTGTCACTAATCAGCTGCGTGACCTGGGGTGAGGTACTTCAGCTCTCTGAGCCTCAGTGGCCTGGTTTGCACAGTGGGGAGTTTCTGGTGAGCACACGATGAATCAACGCTGAGTGGACCTCACGGCTGCCGTCGTGGTGAGGTCCAAGAGTGTCCAAAAGCAGGGGCGGATTCCAGGAACCTCAGATGGCAAGTGGAGCAGAGCTTACCCTGGCTTTAGGACGGGCATGTGGCAGGTGGCCCACCTAACCACAAAGTGACCCTCCCTCTTAGAACCAGGTAGGAAGCACTCTTGATTCCCCAGGGGAACCTTGTTCATCCACCAGGAGGTAGCCCTGAACTTGGTCACTGGAGGGGACTTTTGACTTCTAATCTGTCCCTTAACTGTCCCTTTTAGCCCTTTGAACCATCAGGAGGCCAGACTGTCTTATTTCAGAAAGGGCCTCGGAGGCGCAGAGCAGGGGAGACCTCCCAACAGTGCCAGGAGTCAATTCCATGTCACATCTGGGGGCTGGGTCAGAGAGGAGCAGCCCTGGCTCCCTGGAAGCCCACCCCACTCCTTCTGCCATAATTTGCATGTTTTCATAGAGGGTGAGATCTCGGGGAAGGGCAGAGCCTGGCTTATGAAGTGGGACCATGGTCAAGGATCTGCCTGGTTTTCTCTCTCTCTCTCTTTTTTTAAAATTTATTTTGATTCATTGTACACAAGTGGAGTACCGCTGTTGTTTCTCTGGTTATACACAAGTAGATCACACCATTTGTGTGGTCATACATGTACATAGCGCAATGATGTTTGTCTCATTCTGTTATTATTCTTACCCCCCTCCCCAATCCAATCCCCCATTTTTTTCCCTATGTAATACATCCTTCCTCCATTCTTGCCTCCCTCCCACCCCACATTATGTATCATCATCCACTTATCAGAGAGATCATTCGGCCTTTGGTTTTTTGGCATTGGCTAATCTCACTCAGCATGACCATCTCCAACTCCATGCATTTACCTGCAAATGCCGTAATTTTATTCTTCTTTGTGGCTGAGTAATATTCCATTGTGTATATATACCACAGCTTCTTTATCCATTCATCTATTGAAGGGCATCTAGGTTGGTTCCACAATGTAGCTATTGTGAATTGAGCAGCTATGAACATTGATGTGGCTGCATCACTGTAGTATGCTGATTTTAAGTTCTTTGGGTATAGGCCAAGGAGTGGGATAGCTGGGTCAAATGGTGGACCAATTCCAAGTTTTCCAAGGAATCTCCACACTGCTTTCCAGAGTGGCTGCACTAATTTGCAATCCCACCAGCAATGTATGAGTGTTCCTTTTTCCCCACATCCTCGCCAATACCTGTTGTTGCTTGTATTCTCGATAAAAGACATTCTAATTGGGGTGAGATGGAATCTCAAGGTGTTTTTGATTTGCATTTCTTTTATTACTAGGGATGTTGAACATTTTATCATATAGCTGTTGATTGCTTGTAGGTCTTCTTCTGTAAAGTGTCTGCCCATTTCCTTAGCCCATTTATTTATTGGGTTATTTGTTTTCTTGGGGTAAAGTTTTTTGAGTTTTTTATAGATTCTGGAGATTAGTGCTCTATCTGAAGTGTGCGTGGCAAAGATTTTCTCCCACTCTGTAGGCTCTCTCTTCACATTGATGACTGTTTCCTTTGCTGAGAAAAAGCTTTTAGTTTGAATCTATCCCAATTATTGATTCCTGCTTTTATTTCTTGTGCTTTGGGAGTCATGTTAAGGAAATCTGGTCCTAAGCCCACATGATGAAAATTTGGACCTACTTTTTCTTCTATTAGGTGCAGGGTCTCTGGCCTAATTTCTAGGTCCTTGATCCATTTTGAGTTGAGTTTTGTGCAGGGTGAGAGATAGGGGTTTAGTTTCATTTTGCTGCATATGGATTTCCAGTTTTCCCAGCACCATTTGTTGAAGAGGCTGTCTTTTCTCCATTGTATGTTTTTGGCTCCTTTGTCAAGTATGAGATACCTGTATTTATGTGGGTTTGTCTCTGTGTCCTCTATTCTGTACCATTGATCTACCTGTCTATTTTGGTACCAATACCATGCTGTTTTTGTTACTATTGCTCTGTAGTATAGTTGGAGGTCTGGTATTGTGATACCCTCTGCTTCACTCTTCTTGCTAAGAATTGCTTTAGCTCTTCTGGGTCTCTTATTTCTTCAAATGAATTTCATGATTGCTTGCTCTATTTCTATGAGGAACATCATTGAGATTTTAATTGGGATTGCATTGAATTTGTATAGAGCTTTTGGTAGTATGGCCATTTTGACAATATTAATTCTCCTTATCCAAGAACATGGGAGATCTTTCCATCTTCTCAGATTTTCTATAATTTCTTTCTTTTGTGTTTTGTAGTTCTCATTGTAGAGGTCTTTCACCTCTTTGGTTAGATTGATTCCCAAGTATTTTATTTTTCTTAAAGGTAATTGTGAAAGGGGTAGTTTTCCTACTTTCTCTTTCAGAGGATTCATCACTTACAAATAAAAATGTGTTAGATTTATGAGCATTAATTTTATATCCTGCTACTTTACTGAATTCATTTATGAATTCCAGAAGTTTTCTGGTGAAAATTTTCAGCTCCTCTAAATATAGAATCATGTCATCAGCAAAAATGGATAGTTTGAGCTCTTCCTTTCCTATTCGTATCCCTTTAATTTCTTTCATCTGTTAGATAGATCTGGCTAGAGTTTCAAGGACGATGTTGAATAGAAGTGGAGAAAGAGGGCCTCCCTGTCTTGTTCCAGTTTTCAGGGGAAATGCTTTCAATTTTTCTCCATTTAGAATGATGTTAGCTGTGGGCTTAGCATAGATAGCCTTTACAATGTTAAGGAACGTTCCTACTATCCCTATTTTTTTCTAGTGTTTTGAACATGAAGCGTTGCTGTATTTTATCAAATGCTTTTTCTGCATCTATTGAAATAATCATGTGGTTCTTAACTTTAAGTCTGTTGATGTGGTGAATTACATTTATTGATTTCTGGATGTTGAACCAACCTTGCATCCCTGGGATGAAACCCATTTGATCATGGTGCACTATCTTTTTAATATGCTTTTGTATGCGATTTGCTAAAATTTTAAGAACTTTCACATCTATGTTCATTAGGGATATTGGTCTGAAATTTTCTTTCCTTGATGTGTCTTAGTCTGGTTTTGGTATCAGGGTGATATTAGCTTCATAGAACGAGTTTGGAAGGGTTCCTTCCTCCTCTATTTCATGGAGTACTTTAAGGAGTATTGAAATGAGCTCTTCTTTGAAGGTCTTGTAGAATTCGGCTGTGAATCCATCTGGTCCTGGACTTTTCTTTGTTGGTAGGCTTTTGATGACTTCCTCTATTTCATTGCTTGAACTTGATCTATTTAAATTGTGCATGTCCTCCAGATTCAGTTTGGGTGGTTCATATGCCTCTCGGAACCTGTTGATGTCTTCCAGGTTTTCTATTTTGTTGGAATATAAATTTTCAAAATAGCTTTTAATTATGTTTTGTATTTCAGTAGTGTCTGTTGTGATATTTCCATTTCCATCACAAAATTTTAGTAATTTGGGTTTTCTCTCTCCTTCTCTTCATTAGTGTGGCTAAGGGTTTATCAATTTTATTTATTTTTTCAAAGAACCAACTTTTTGTTTTGTCAATTTTATGAATTGTCTCTTTTGTTTCAATTTTATCAGTTTTCGCTCTAATTTTAATTATTTCCTGTCTTCTGCTACTTTTAGTGATGAACTCTTCCTCTTTTTCTAGGGCTTTGAGCTGTAATGTGAGGTCATTTATTTGTTGACTTTTCATTCTTTTATTGAATGCATTCCATGCAATGAATTTTCCTCTTAGCACTGCTTTCATAGTATCCCAGAGATTTTGATATATTGTATCTTTGTTCTCGTTGACCTCTAAGAATTTTTTTATTTCCTCCCTAATGTCTTCTGTTATCCATGCATCATTCAATAGCATGTTATTTAATCTCCAGGTGTTGGAATAGTTTCTGTTTTTTATTTTATCATTGATTTCTAATTTCATTCCATTATGATCTGATAGAATACAAGGTAGTATCTATCTTTTTGTATTTGCTAAGAGTAGCTTTGTGGCATAACATATGGTCTATTTTAGAGAAGGATCCATGAGCTGCTGAGAAGAAAGTGTATTTGCTTATTGATGGATGGAATATTCTATATGTGTCTGTTAAGTCTAATTTAGCGATTGTGTTATTGAGTCCTATGGTTTCTTTGTTCAATTTTTGCTTGGAAGATCTGTCCAACAGTGAGAGAGGTGTGTTAAAATCACCCAGTATTATTGTGTTTGGGTCTATTTGGTTCCTGGAATTAAGAAGGATCTGATTGACATACATGGATGAGCCATTGTTTGGGGCATAAATATTTATGATTGTTATGTCTTGCTGATTTATGCTTCCCTTAAGCAGTATGAAATGTCCTTCTTTATCCCTTCTGACTAACTTTGGCTTGAAGTCTGCTTTATCTGAAATGAGGATGGAAACCCCTTCTTTTTTACTCAGTCCGTGTGCATGGTATGTTTTTTCCCAACCTTTCATCTTTAGTCTGTGGGCATGTTTTTCTATGAGATGAGTCTCTTGAAGGCAGCATATTGTTGGGTCTTTCTTTTTAATCCAGTCTGCCAGTCTATATCTTTTGATTGATGAGTTTAGGCCATTTACATTCAGGGTTATTATTGAGATATGACTTGTATTTCCTGTCATTTTAGCTTTTTTGGGGTTTTTAGCTTAACTTTGTTTCTCCTTTGATTGGCTCTTTCTTTAGGGTAATTCCTCCCCATGATGACTGAGATTGTTATTTTTTGTTTCTTCCTCTTTGAGTATTTTGTTGAGGATGTTCTGTAGGGCAGGCTTTCTCTTTGTGAATTCTTTAAGCTTTTGTTTATCATGGAAGGATTTTATTTTGTCATCAAATCTGAAGGTAAGTTTTGCTGGGTATAAGATTCTTGGTTGGCATCCGTTTTCTTTCAGAGCTTGAAATATATTGTTCCAGGCCCTTCTTGCCTTTTGAGTCTGGGCTGAGAAATCTGCTGATATTTGTATTGGTTTCCCCCTGTAGGTAATCCCTATATGTAATCTGATGCTTTTCTCTTGCAGCCTTTAAAATTCTATCTTTGTTTTGTATGTTAGGGATTTTCATTATAATGTGCCTGGGTGTGAATCTGTTGTGATTTTGTGCATTTGGTGTCCTATAAGCCTCTTGAATTTGATTTTCCATTTCATTCATCAGATTCAGGAAATTTTCTGATATTATTTCATTGAACAGATTATTCATTCCTTTGGTTTTTATCTCTGTGCCTTCCTCAATCCCAATAACTCTTAAATTTTGGTCTTTTCATGATGTCCCATAATTCTTGGAGTTTCTGTTCATGATTTCTTACCATCTTCTCTGTCTGGTTGAGTTTGTTTTCAAGATTAAATATTTTGTCTTCATTGTCAGAGGTTCTGTCTTCCAAGTGATTTAGCCTGTTGGTTAAGCTTTCTATTGAGTTTTTAATTTGGTTTATTGTAACCTTCATTTCAAGGATTTCTGTTTGTTTTTTTTTTCAGAATCTCTATCTCTTTATTGAAATGATCTTTTGCTTCCTGCAGCAGCTCTTTTAGCATTGCCTGCATTTGCTCTCTTGACTCTTTGTTTGCTTCTCGGATCATTTTAATTATGTACAACTCCCTTTCTGACAATGCTCCTGCCATGTTGTCATTGGGTTCTTTTGGTGTAGTATCTGGGATTGTTTGGTACATTTCTTCCCCTGTTTTCTCATGTTGCTAGTGTATCTTCCCCTGTAGTACTGCGAATCCTAGGTATTGCAGTTTCCCCTTAAAGACTTATAGGGTTCCTGCCAATTTCCAATACCTCCCCTTGAAGTGAGAGATCAATATTAGTAGCACACTATATAAACAATATGCGTCCTTAATCTAAATAGTCCCTATTAAGGTATTAACAGTGTTGTCTTAATAAACAGAGATGAGTTCAAATTATTCTACAGCATAACCAATAAGTTTGCAATAAGGACTGCAATTTCTAATGTTGGACAGAGAGGATGGGGAGGGGTGTAAGACATATCATTAATGAGATAAGAAGTGAGTCTATAGATATACTGTCATAGGAATAGTGGAGGTGGAATTAAAGAAATAGGTTGTTATCATGAGAAAAAAGAGATTCTCCAAAGAAGCAGATATATAAGAGGAAGATAGAGTGATAAGAATATTAATAAAATGAAAAGGTAGGAATATAGTGGGTATATTAGGAATAATTGTAATAATACAACTAATTTAAAAATGTTCTGCAATCAAATTATACTGTACTGTTCAAACCTCTTGTTTTTCAATGGCCCGATGCCTGAGAGGTGCTTGATCAAGCGGTGACCCAAGAAGGGTGCTGTCCCACTACCACCAGGTTGGGAATAATCAATGCTTCTGGACAAAGGTGACCTGATGTTGATAGATGGTCAGTCGCAGCATGGGCGCTAGCCTCTGGGCCAGGGTGGGGGCCTGGGCTCTAGACTGAGGTGTGGGGGGATGTAGATCTGTGCTCAGTGCTGGAGACCCTGGGCTTGATGGCCCAGGCAGGCCTGAGCTCTCCACTGGGGACTCAAGCAGCAGCAGGCCGATGCTCCTCCGCTGGGAATTCCAGCCTTAGACCTGATGGCACAGCAGGCCTGGTGCTCTCTGCCGGAGACGCTGCACCCGGTGGTGTGGAAGGCCTGAGCTCCGTGCTGGGGCCTCCCTGGTTTTCTCTCGACAGAAGTTCGCATGTTCCGTCTGTGGAACATCCATCCCTTCCCTCCTGAACCTCCCCTTTGGGAAGGCATTTCCCAGACATCATTGAATGATATTTGCTCCTCCTACTTGATATGCAGGAGGAAGCTCAAGGTCATTGTTGTGTCCCTTTGATGGACCTGGGACGGCCAGCCCCTCTCGGGCCTTGGCATTAAAGGGCCTGCCTGAGCCCGAGGGCTGCTGACTCTGCCCAGGCTCCTCCTCTCATTCCACTCCGGCTCCTCAGTTCCTGGGTGCTTCTCCATAAGTGAGAACTGGGTGAAAGTCAAACGGATATGGCTTTGACAACTGACTCTAGGGACCTCAGTTTCCTCATCTGTAAATGGGACAATATCAGGTTGTTTTGAAGGTGAGACCATCTGTGCAAATACCAGTCCCAGGCTGGCCTTTAGCAAGCGTTCAGCGAGCAGCAACAGGAAGAATGATTGCTGTGGACGGCAGCGGCTCTCGCACAGGCAGGAGAAAGCCGTGTGGTGTTGAAGTCTCACCACACCCAGCGGGAAAGCCTGGGGCCTCTGTCGGTAGGATCTCCATCCTCGGGTTGTGGCCAGGGTCAGCCACTTTGTGTCCAAGGGTCCCAGACACAAGTGCCAATGGGGCCAGAACATACGGATCAGTGGATGAGACTGGGTAAGGGGACTGCGTTGGGGGTGGACAGCTGCTACCTGGAGGGAATGTGACCCAGGGAGGCTGCAACTTCTCATTTTAAAAGAGAAGATGGAAATCTGGATTTCTACTTGCCGTCTCCTAATTTAAAAATGTTAGCCCACTGGGTGAGCTTGCCAAGGTGCTTACCAAAGTGGCCCAGACAAGGTGGTTTAAACTACAGCCGGGCACTGCCTCACAGCTCTGGAGGCCGGAAGCCCAAGAGGACCAAGGTGTGGGCATGTTGGTTGTGGGGAGGCCTCTCCTTGGCTTGCACGTGGCTGTCTTCTCCCTGTGTCTGCCCCTGGGCTTCTCTCTGTGTGCCTCCATTCCCTGATCTCTCCTTCTCCTTGCCCTTTGCACCGGGGATTGAACCCAGGAGTGCCTTACCACTGAGTCACACCCCTGACCATTTTTATGTTGAGACAGGATCTTGCTAAGTTGCCCAGGCTGGCCTTGAACTTGCTATCCTCCTGCCTCAGCCTCCCAAGTCGCCGGGATCACAGGCATGTGCCCCCATGCTGGGCTCCCAAATTCTTCTAAAGCAGAACTTACCTCTTTAAGGCCCTGGCTCCAAATATAGTCCCATTGTGAGGTACCTAGATGAGCACGTCAACATGGGAATTTCGGGGGCCATGACTCACTGTAACAGCCACTGACTCAAACACGTTCCCACTCCTCCCTGAGCACAGTGGCCTGAAGCTCCCGGGGAACACCGTGCCTGGAAGAGTTGGCTTGTCCTTATGAGCTGTTCTTCCCCCAGCAGTCAGACCTGGGGCTCAGGGCTCTGCTCCAGCTGCTTCCACCCCTCGCCCCGTCTGATGTGCAGAAGCCCTGTGGAGGACCGCCCAGCCGGTGCCCTGGGCTCGGATCACAGTGGCCTTCATTAAGCCATCTGCAAAGGTCTTGCCGGAGCTGTCCAGCTGAGGGAGTGCCTGAGACTCTCCCTGCTGACCACTCCCGGAATTCTGGAAGGAGAATGAAGTCTCCTTATCTGTTGGGGGGATGGAGGAGGCAGGCTGTTCCTCCACTGGCGAGGATGCTGAAGCCCACAGCCCAACAGAGGAGTCCAGGCCGCAGAGCCTCCTGCCACCCCCACTCCATGGGAGGCCCAGGATGCGGCAGAGTCTGGCACACAAGAAGTGCTCAGGGACCTGGGTCTTTCCCTTCCTGGGGAAATGTAGCTTTTGGAATATCAGGTGGGGTAGCTGCTGAGGAAGAACAGCTAGAGCTCTGATATGGGCTGAATTGTGTCCCCCAGATCCACAGGTTGAAGTGCCAACCCCCAGCACCATGGCTTGTGTGACTGGTTTTGCATGCGGGGCCTTTACATGGGTCATAAGGCAGAACGAGGGCTCTAGGAGGGGCCCTGACCCAGGATGACCGGGGTCCTCATGAGGGATTCTGACAACACAGGAGACGGAGGCCACGAGAGGACGCAGGGGGGACACACTGTTCTAAGCCAGAGAGGCCTCGGGAAGACCCAGGGCTGCCACACCTGGACCTGAGATTTGAGCTTCCCGGTTTTAGGAACTTGGTTCTGACCGCTACAGACACTGGGCATGAGTGTGAGGCTTTCCCATCCCTGATTCCCACTGTCCCGATGAAGACCCTGCGGCTGGGAGATGTGGGGGCATGTGTTCTGCACCCCCAGGTGACCCCTGAGCCCCTCCCAGCTCCCAGACCCAAGCTCTCTGCACACCCCAGACATGGCTAGAGCCGAGTGCCGAAGGAGGACCCCGCACTGCTGAGAAGTGTGACGGGGACACCCCAGGCTCGGGAGGCTTCTTAGGTCAGAGCAGTCGCCTCCTTGGAGTAAAAGCCCCCATCCCAGGGGGAGCCTGTGGCTGCAAGGGCCTCAGAAGGGGCAGAGGGCAGGTGGGCTTCTCCCCGCAGCCTGCAGAGAGGCAACCGCAGGCCATTTGTCTGGGCCTCGCCATTACCCTGAAGTCAGCACTCCTGGGAGCAGCGGCAGGAATAAATCCTGAAGATGTTTGTCCTGAAGACTCCAGGCTTGATTCACTGCCTCCTCCAGACAGCACCTTGCTTCGCCAGCCTTAGGACCATGATGAGTGAGACAGCACCCTAGGGCCCAGAGTGGGGGGAAGAGCTCTTGCCACCTGCCAGGAGAGGGCAGGCTTCCTGTCCGGGGTTGGGGGCCAGGTGTCTGTTGGGCTCCCTGGACCTTCCAGTCCCTTCAGAGCACTTGAAACTGCTCCTACCAAGTCCCTTTGCAAAGGAATTTAAACCCAGCCAGCCCTCAGGGCTACTTTGGGTCCCGAATTTATCGACAACAATTTTAAAACCGTGGGGAACACCCGCAGACAAAGCCACTTAGAAGGGACCTCTGACTTCATTAGATAATGATGTACAAGGCCAATCTCAGGCACCAACATGAGTCACCAGGGCCACAATTCTGATTCCTGAAAATTTTTCTAGGTTGCTATTTGGAGCAAGAGAACTTGCTGGCTGAGGGGTGGACAGAGCCGGACTTTAGCTCCAACTCCCTAGGCATCAGTGGACAGTGGGCTGGGCACTAAACTGGCCCACTGGGGTTTGTGTCTGGGGGTGTCTGATGGAACGAGGAGTGCCGGCCCCTAAGCAAGCCCTCGCACTGCCAGCCCCTCCTTCCCAGGGCAGTTTTCTCTCTAGAACCGTCTTCCCACCCTCCCGGTCAATAACTGAGGATTGTTGCATGCGCTCATTCACTGACCGCTTGGTGAAGGTCACCGTGTGCCTTCCTGTCTGCACACTGCTTGAGGCCAAGGGCAATGCGCTAAGCTGTGGGCTCCTTGTTGTTCAATGCAGCTCTTTGACCCTGGTGAGTCACTGTCTGTGGGTGTACAGATGGAAGGTGGCCTCAGGAGACACACCTGAGCTCCTCATTCCCCAGTGGAGTAGCACCAGGCGGCAATTCCCCGAGGAAAGGCTTTTGCCCGTTTGGTGACAGATCTGGCCCCAGAGCCTTCATAAAGAGGTGCTCAAACTAGTGGTCTGATTTGGGTAAAGCTGTACCTCGCCAGCAGCTTGCTTTTTTCTTTTTGGTAGTGGGGATCAAATCCAAGGGCACTTTACCACTGAGCCACATTCCCCGCCCTTCTTACTTTTTATTTAGAGACAGGGTCTCACCAAGTTGCTTCCGGCTTTTCTAAGTAGCTGAGGCTGGCCTTGAATCTGCCATCCTCCTGCCTCAGCCTCCCAAGTCGCTGGGATTACAGGTGCCCACCACTGCACCTGGTCACTGGCAGCCTTCTTGAGGAGAAGGCTTGTGTCTGTCCTCCAGAAGAACAGTTCCCCACTCTGTCCCGTCTCCTCAGCACTGAAAACCCCATGGGTTATTTAAAATACATACTGTTCTGGCTCTGGTGAGCTGCGAGACCCGGGGGTCTGCTCCTTGACTTCCCTCACAGGATGGGCCCCAGACGCCAATCTTTGCTCCCGTCTCAAATGTAGAAACCCAAACTGCCTCCTGCCCCAAGGCCGGCGGATTCATCAGCCTCTCTAGCTTGCCAAAGAGCAACAAGAAGCAATTGAACATATTGATGAAGTACAAAATGAAATAGACTTAATGAACATGCCAGTGAGGAGACACTGAGAGTAGAACAGAAATATAACAAACTCTGCCAACCACTTTTTCAGAAGAGGTCAGAATTGATCACCAAGATCCAAAATATTTGGGTAACAATGTTTGTCAACCATCCACAAGTGTCTGCACTGCTTGGGGCGGAAGATGAAGAGGCGCCGCATTATCTGACCAGAGGTGAAGTGACAGAATTTGAAGATATCAAATCAGGTTTCAGAATAGGTTTTTATTTTGATGAAAATCCTTACTTTGAAAATAAAGTTTTCTCCGAAGAATTTCGTTGAGTGAGAGTGGTGATCCATCTTCAAAGTCCACTGAAATCCAGTGGAAATCTGGAAAGGATTCGACGAAACGTTCAAGTCAGACGCAGAATAAAGCCGGCAGGAAGGGGCACCCGGAGGACCAGAGAGCCTCACCACCTGCCGAGCTGACCATGCCGAGATGGGGCCGGTGGATAGGAGAGGTCCGCAGAGGTGGTATTCCACCAGGTCCACTTCGGCCCCGTGAGTCCTGACATGGATGATGAAGAGGAGATGATGATGAAGAAGAAGGATTGGAAGATATTGATGAAGAAGGGGATGAGGATGAAGGTGAAGAAGATGACGATGATGAAGGGGAGGAAGGAGAGGAGGATGAAGGAGAAGAGGACTGACTGAACACTGATGGATTCAAACCTTTTTTTCTTTCTTTTTTGGTCCTTCCTTCCTTTCTTCCTTCCTTCCTCCCTCCCTCCCCCCCTCCCCCCTCCCTCTCTCCCTCCCCCCCCCCTCTCCCCCTCCCCTCCTTCCTTCCTTCCTTCCTTCCTTCCTTCCTTCCTTCCTTCCTTCCCTGGGAGCAGTTGCTGTCTTTTATTTTTTTCCTCTCTTCCCCTCCCTCCCCCTTGTGCTCAGTCACCCTGTTCTTGAGGTCTCTTTTCTCAAACCGTGGTTCTCAACTCATTTTGGGGGGAATACCCTGAGCAGAGTATAATGGGAAAAGAATCTACACCCTTCTGTTCTGAATTCATTTTTATCCCTTCCTGTCTCAAAACAAAAAGCATATGGAATCAACACCACCGTGCTCCGTGGGAAAAAAGAAAAACCTCTGCTCCCTTCACTCTGCTGGAGCTGCGGGTGTCAGGCCCTGAGTGGTAGTGCATAGAATTCTAGCTTTTTTCCTCCTTTCTCTGTGTACTGGGCTCAGAGGTTACACTGCGTCTCTATAGGGATAGGGACAGTTAGCATTTGCCAACACACATCTGTCTACTTTTTCTTGTTTAAAAAAAGAAAAAAAAAAACTTTTAAAAATGGGGTTACAGAAGGTCAGAAAGGGTGGCTTTAAGATGTTGGGTGGGTTAAGTGGGCATTTGACCACATGGCTTCGCCCTTCGCATGTTTAATTGTGATGTTTAACGGACATCCTTGCAGTTTAAGATGACACTTTTAAAATAAAGTTCTCTCCTATTGATGCTGTAGCCCTGCCCCTGGATGGGAGAATCAGCAGAACCCATAGGACCTTATTTGGAATTGACATTCTCTATGGTAATTTTGTTTGTTTATTTTTAAATTTTCTTTTTTCTTTTCACTGGAAAGGAAAGATGATGCTCAGTTTTAAAGGTTAGAAGTGTACAAGTCGCTTTGTTACAATAAAACTAAATGTGTACACACACAAATAAAATAAAATAAAATAAATATCGTTCTGAAACGCTCTTAGCTTCCGACTCATTTCCTTTGACCTTCCATAAACCGCCCACAACCCTGTTCACCACAGGATTAAATAACCTAAGAGCACCCTTGCTCCGAGGGCTGTCTGAGCTAAAGCTCATATTAGGAGTCTGGGGAAGACCACGCCCAGCCCTCCCCTGGCCTCACCCCAGGTCTTTCTGACCACGCCCACCCGTCTCCCTGTCAGGACCACGCCCACTTCTTCCTGGCCACTCCCATTCTTCCTTTGTGACCACGCCCACCTTATTTTCCATTTAGGCCTGCGTGGACTCTTGGGGCAGCCTCCCTTCTGGTTGCACAAACAGTTCCCCTGCCCATTCAGACCAAGTTCCCGCCCTACCATGTTAATTTGAAAATGACTGTCCGGCAGATTCCCACTGTCTTCTTCCCCTCTAATTACTTCGCTCCACCCATCATCAGAGACCACATGCGTATTGTGGGGAACTTAGAACATGAAATTATAGAAGGCCGCTGTTCATTATCCCACTACTCAGAGGGTGGGAGTTATGTTTTAACTTATTTCCAATAGTCTATTTTTTCTTTATGGGTTTATTAATAGTTTATGCATGCAATTTTGTGTCTTGATCTTAGAATTTAAAATGAGGTTACATGTTATTTAATTCTTTAAGGCAGTTTTGTAAATCTCACTTTTAGTAGTTGCAAAATAACTTGTGGTTTGGATGAACATCTTTTCTTAACCGGTTCCCAACTTCAAGCATTTAGGTTGTTTTCAGTTAGCAACTGGGTGATGGACATGATTGTGCTTCATTCTCTTTCTGCATTTTTTTTGGGGGGGTGCTTTGCCACTGAGCCACATCCCCAACCCTTTTTTTAATATTTTATTTAGAGGCAGGGTTTCGCTGAGTTGCTTAGGGCCTTGCTAAGTTGCTGAGGCTGGCTTTGAACTCGTGGTCCTCATGCCTCAGCCTCCAAGCTGCTGGGATTATAGGCATATGCCACCACCCCCAGTTTTCTCTGCATTTTGCTGTATGTTCTAAGGATGGATCACTCTAAGTAGCTTTCTTTGGTTTTCTTCCCTTTTTTTTCATAGTGGATATATGCCATAAAAGTTATCATTCTGACATTTTTCAGGGCACAGCTCATGACGTTAAGCATATTCTTATTGTGTGAGCATCACCACCTTCTATCTCCAGAACTTATTTGTCTTCCCAAACTGACACTCTGTGACACTAACCTCTGTTTACCTCTATGCCAGCCCTGGCACCCATTCAACTTTTTGTGTATGAACTTACTACTTTAGGGACCCCGTATGAGTGCACTCATACAGTATGTGACCTCTTGTGGCTGGCTTATTTCACTTAGCATAATGTTCTCAAGGTTCATTCATGTTGTAGCATGTGTCAGAATTTCCTCCTAATTCAAGGCTGAAAAATAAGGCTGAAAAAATATTAACGATATTACTGTTTTTTTTTTTGTCCATTCATCTGTCCATAAACATTCGGGCTATTGTGAATAATGCTGCTATCAACATTGGTGTGTACCAATTTTTGAAGAGTCTTGATAAGCTTTAACATCTGGAAAGGTTGTACCAAGTTACGTTCCTATTTGGTATGAATACCAATTTTTACTGTGTTTATCACTTAACAGCAATTTTTAAATGAAAGATCTGTGAAAGTTGAAGGGGGAATGTGTAATAATATCAGGAAATTTTTTATTTTATTTACCTACAAATCCACTCATCTAGATATCTTCCCACCTATCCATTTTCCCATTCACCTATCCATCTACTCATCTACCTGTTTATTCACTCACCCTTCCTTTTGTCCATCCTCTCATACACCTGTCCACCTGGTCATCACTCTACCTACCCACTCACCTGTTCAGCCACCCATCTTACTGGGCTATCCCTCCTACTCAACCCTCCATCCAATCCTGCAACCTCCATCCATTCGTCCAGCCAGCCAGCTGCCACTCATCCATCTATCCATCTGTCCATCCATGCATCCATCCACCTGTCCATCCACTTATCCATCCATCCATCTGTCCAGCCATCCATCCATTCACCTGTCCATCCACTCATCCATCCCACTGTCCATCGACTCATCCATCTACTCATCCATCCATCCATCCATCCATCCATCCATCCATCCATCCGTCCAT
>JAJEJO010003526.1:499265-509672 GCA_020662805.1 Glaucomys volans
CATCCATCCATCCATCCATCCATCCATCCATCCATCCGTCCATCCATGCATCCATCTACCTGTCCATCCACTCATCCATCCATCCACCTGTCCATCCACTTATCCATCCATCCACCTGTCTGTCCATGCATACGTCCATCCATCCACCTGTCCATCCATGCATCCATCCATCCACCTGTCCATCCATGCATCCATCCATCCACTCACCCATCATCCACCCATTCTTTCTACACTTCCAGTTCCCACTTCCTTTGAGCTGCTCACATGTTTATTTACAATATAGCAGAATAAAAAGATCAGTATATTGTGACCCTCTCTCTCCCTGCCTCTTATCCCCCCAGAGGCCTCTTAACACTTCATTCAGTCTTTATGTCAGTCTCTGTGTCACCCCCTGCTCCCCACCCTAGGGCTCCAGCTTTTGGAACTTTCTCCAGTGACTCTATCTTTTCAATGGAGATCAAACTTGCCTCCCTCTGCTGGTCCCTAGTTTGCACCATGTTATGAAAATATTTCCATCTGTCACTATGAAGTTTTACTTCCCCCATGTGCTGCTTCTGCTTGGGTTTGTTGCTCGGCAGGTGATGTGGTTGCCTGTGATCCTTATGGCTTTGGGGGTGGTGCTTGGAGAGGGGGGGTCCTGAGCTCTGAAATCGCTCCCTTTTCAGAGAGCGTCTTGGACCTGGAGCAAAGACAATCAGGAGGTATGTGCAATGACCTACAGCTAATCTTGCATGATTTGGCATTTTCACATTTTCTTGGAGTTCGTAAGGGAAGATTTGGGATTGTGTATGTTTTAATATAAGTGATAGACATGTTATATGGGGGCATTCAGATGGAAAAAATAGAGAACAATTATAATATTTACCTGTAAGAATTCCCTAGAAACCTCTTTAAAATGGGCATAAGAAGAGAGACTGTCTCAAGTAAATGAAATAAGTAAAGGGAGGGGGGAAAGCACTTTAGCTCTAAGTGTCATCCAAAGTGGGGTCGGAGGTAACAAGCTGGCCCCAACATCGACTTAACAAATAATCGGATCTTTAAAAAACTGGTTTCTCAGCTAAAAACAAAATGAAGAGAAAAGTTCCCTGCCACCGAGTGGATGTTCATGTTCCCAGGCCGACAAGTTCAAAGACCCTGCTGGAGGTTAGGCTGTCCCAACAGCTGCACCCCCTGAGGAGTGGATCCTGACGAGGACCCCAAAGGCTCCTGCACCCTGGTGCATCTGGCCACCCGCTGCCCCTGGGTGTGCTTTGAGGGCATGCCCAGTATCAGTCCAATGGGCACTTAGAAGCCCTTAGAGAGGCTGGCGTAGGACCAAGCCGGAAATGCTGCTTCTGGGAAGAGGCAGAGGTGGGAACACTGACTGTGTTTGTACCCGTGAACAAGCCTTTGGCTTCCAGCCGCCATGGGGGTGTGTGGCTAATGCCCCCCACTCCCAAGTCACAGGAATCGACGGCCTGCAGCATCAGGAGGCTGGAACAGGACGCTGCTGATGGCTGTCCGTTGCTCCCTTGCTGAGGACTCTCTTGCAGTCCTGGGGCGGTTTCCATTCTTCAGAGGCCTCTGACCAGCACAGAAAGTGCCAGTGGACTAGCCAGCAGGGGAGGCGCACTCCTGGCATCCCAGCTGCTCCAGAAGCCGAGGCAGGAGGATCACAGGTTCAAGGCCAACCTGTGCAATTGAGCGAGACCCTGTCTGGAGAATGAACTACAACAAGGGCTGGGAAGCTAACCGGGCGGTGGAGCACTCGAGGCCCTGGTTCCAGTCCTTAGTACCCCACCCCCACCACGTGTAGCCAATTTCAGTTTTCTTTTCAGATGACATTTGGAGAAAAGAAGACGGGGTCAAGGCAGGCCAGTGCCCGCCCTCTGAGAGCCCACATCTTCCCCTGATCCCACAGGGTAGAGTCAGCCGCAGGGAATATCTCCAGAACTTTCAGAGGGGTGCTCAGCTTATCCCGCAGAGGGCGGCTGGAACTCTTTCTTCTCTAGGGAGCAAACTTCTTTCCCAAAGCTCGGTTACAAGTCTTCTGTGGGTGCCAGGGTCACCCGTCCTCAGGCAGGGAGCCTCCTGAGGGTGGACTGCAGAGGACAGGTGACGTTCTGAAAGCTTATCCACCCTGGCCACCATCTTACCTCCTTCTCTGTCTTCCCCACGCTTTCTCAAGTTTATTCTTCCCTGTCCTTTTTTTGTTTGTTTGTTTTTTAAACTCTTGTTTCCTCGTCTTAAGTAAATAACATTCCTGGCAATTATGGACGCTTTCTTTTTTTTGGTACTGGGGATTTAACCCAGGAGGCTTAACCATGAGTTACATACCCATGTCCTTTTCAAATTTTATTTAGAGACAGGGCCTTGCTAAGTTGCTGAGGCTGGCTTTGACTCCCAATCCTCCTGCCTCAGCCTCCCGAGCCGCTGGGATTACAGGCATGTGTCACTGTGCCCAGACAATTATGGGTTCTTCATGACTGGGCTCCTGTCCGTCCTCAGTCTTCCCGTTGTCTTGTCTTCCTCCCTACACTGTGAAGCTTTGACTCGCTCATCCCACAGGACCACAGGATGCCTAGGCAGGAGAGGGCCTCTGACCCAGCCTGGGTTGCAAGCAGGCCCTGGGGTTTGTGTGCGGGTGTCTTCTGGGGGCTCAAGATTGGAATGACCTCATCAGGCATGAGATCAGTAGAAGGGCCTTGTCTTCCTGGTTAAAGCCTCTTGTGTTGAGCTTAGTTCTTCTGAGCCACGAGCAGTGAAGTCTGCAGAAATGGATTTCAGAGGTAGAAATCTCCAGGAGAAATTTAAATGCCATAGCAGCGTGCCCGGGTGTCTGAAAACCAAGATGTGAAACGCAAGTCGCAGATTACTCCAAATACCTTTATTGGTCTTGGAAAAAATCTGTGCTGGATTCTTTACATTCTCAGGCAAAAACGCCTGTGCCATGCTGCGGGAGGGCTTCCCACCCCGCCCCACCCTGGCTCGGCCACTTGCCCCAGGGTCACAGCTCAGCAGAGCTGGCCTCGGAGGCCTGGGTTGATCCCCAGCACCACCAGAAAAAGGCAAAGCAAAACACCGGGAGATCCTCCCACTGCCCCACCCAGGCTGGCTGTGAGGGAAGGCTGTCATTGCTGAAAGTGTCATTATCGTTACTGTGGACACCCTATTGTCACAGGGGACGGCATTTCCCCTGGGAGTCCACATCTGCCCCTGGACCCATATGGTACAGACTGCTTCAGTGGGACATTTCCAGAACTTTCCAGAAAGGGCCTTGCCGGACCCTGCACGGGGTTCCTAGGTCAGCTCCTAGCAATGCGTCAGTGTTGCCCTTTGCCATTTTCCTTCTCCCACACCTGTGAACATCCAGTGCTCAGTACCTGGAACCATCCAGTGTTGAGTTTGGTGTCCTTGTGACCGACAACCAAGAGGAGGTTCTAGGAAACGTTTTTTCCAAAACGTGGGCTCCCTTTCCAAGACTTGGTGATGTCCCGTGGCTGTGGTGGAGGTGTAGTTCCCAGGTTCTACACAAGAGGGCGCTGTGGTACCCCAATGCCCAAGCCCCGAGGATCACAGGATGTTGTAGGGGTGAAGTTTCCTTAAAGTTTTCGTTCCAAATGCCTGCCTGCTCTTGGCAAAGTTACTTCTGTCTACACAATTAAGAAAAGAGAAATTTATATTTGTGCACATTCCTGGTTTTACTTGTATGCCCAATCTGCATGGATGACTTAGTGTCTTTGGGCTAGTACCTCTGAAAGAGGAATACATGGCGTCCAACTGGGGCTGTATACTTTTTACAACCATGATCAAAGACTGTCCTTTAAAGCTAGCCCATGTCCAAATGTGACCAGGGGCTCAGGTTCCCAAACGAACCCGGCCCCCTTCCTGTTCCTCATCCTTATCTTGTTAGAACTGCGATTGTCACGTCTCCTAGGCCCAGACTTAGCATCTGAGGTAGAGCTAAGCCAGGTCAAGTGACAAACCCCCAATAAGCTTGAACTAACTCCCACTGAGATGTGAATTGATTTCCCCATACTCCTTCACCCTTTCAGAATTAAACTTAGTTCCAAAGAGAGGATCCCAGATGATAGCCATAGTCAATATAGATCATAGGGACTCACGTTGTGGCTGGGGAGATGTGGTTCAGGTTCAGATCTTGCTGCGGGATGGCTTTAGGGTGGCCTTAGGACGAGCCACACAGAGGCCCTTCCCAGGATCCGTGGCCCCAGGAGAGAGGTCAGCATTAGTCACACAGATATGTGTGGGTCAGGAGCCCTGTCCTCCAGAGCTCTGTCCTCCACCCTGCTGGGCACATGTTAGGGTCCCACCATCCCACCTCCCTGGAAGTTGGGCACGGCCACGACTTGTATAGTTGTGAAACGGAGCATGAGGGTCACGTGTGTCTGTGGTGTGGGTGGGCACTGGGCAAGCCAGCATGCGGGGCCACATTCCCTTCCCCTGCTGCACAGGAGGGTCAGCGTGGAAACTTGTGCCAGGACGAAGTCTGCCCGGCCTGGGTCCCAGAGTGCTCTGGTGAAATACCCCTCCCACCTCCCTGCGTCGCTCAACAGCCGTGTGGCAGGAGGGAGAAACAGACCTCTGTGTGCCCCTGGGACTTGAGGCGTGCTTGTTACTGCAGCAGAACGTGGCCTGCCCTGACATGGCAGTGTAGGTCGGGGGCCGTGTGGTGCTGTGACAGTGTGCCAGGGAAATGGGCTGGGCAGGGGAGCTTGGGGAGATGTCCTTGAGGATGTGACAGCTGCGCTGAGGTCTGAAGAAGACAGGGAGAGGTCCCAGAGGAGGAACCGGCAGGTGCAAGTGCAGATGGAGAGAACTGGATGGAGTGACCTCTTGGGTGCTGGGCACGCGGCTGAGAGACCTGTCGGAAGGCGAGGCAATGATGGAGGCAGGCACCCAGCTTGCAGCCTGGCATGCAGTAGGTGCTCAATGCACAGCAACAGCTCATAACGCGCCAGCTCCTGAGTAAGTGCTGGGCGGGCACAAACTCACCCAACCCTCGGAGCTCTAGGATTTAGGTACGATCGTTATCCAGACCAGTCACTGGGGGACCGAGAGGTTAGGCCACTTGCCCAGGGTCGCTCAGGCAGTGAGTGGGGAAGTGTGGATTTGAACTCCGAGTCCATGCTCTTCGCCCGCTTGCTGCCTCGCCTCTGTTTAGGACTGTGGTTTAGCCGGGAGGGAGGCCTGGCTTCCCCCGGGGCCACGGCTGCAGTGATGCTGCCATGGGAAGCCCTGTGGGCCGGTGTCCAGCCGATTCTAAGGCCGCTTGGTGTCCTGTGTCAGTCAACCCCCTGCGGATGCTGCGTAACGAGCACTGCAAGGCCTGGGGGCACTGGCATGTGGACTCCTCACGGGGCGCAGGTCACTGGGCAGCACGCTCAGGCCAGGCCCACGTGATTTGAGCTGGGTCCGGCTGAGCCGGGCTGGTGGCTCCGCCCCTCTGTGCACTCGTTCATGGTCATCGCTGAAGGAGCAGCAGCTGCTCCGGGATCCCTCTCAGGGGTGCAAGAGTGCGTGCAGAGCGGAGGAGCCACAGCACCCCTCAGGCCTGGCGGGAAGCTGCGGGGGCTGCTCAAGGTGGCAGGGCTGGGAACTGCACAGCTGGGTCCCGCCATGTCTGTCGGACCCCGCTGCTGCCCAGGACTCTGTGGCGGCGTCCTGGTAAGGATGGAGTGGAGTGTGACTCGCAGAATGACTGGATGTTGTGACATTATGACATTTATGTGTGTCGGTGTTTCTTAAGAGTGCTGGAATTGAAAGTGCCCGGGGTGGCCTAGAGGGTGCCTGGGAGGACCCCCAGAGCACACCCTTGGGGGTCTCAAGCTCACCTCCTCGACTGGGTCCAGGAGACTGTGCGGCAGTTACAGGCTAGAAATTTGTTTCTGCTCCATAAACTGACCACTCTGTGACCTGGGCCAGTCGCTGAAATAATAAGAAACCCTCCTTCAGCACCCGCTCCCTGCTGGGATGCCCAGTGCTTCGTATGCGTAACACCCACTCTTCACATCGGCCCTGTGAACGAAGCTGCTGTCCCCACCTCCATTTTCCAGTTCAGGATGCGAAGGCCTGGGGAGGTTCAGCAGGCGTCCAAGGCCACACGGTGGCCAGTGGCAGAGCGGTCAGGAGCCTGGGCCGGCTGCTCAGACTGCTGGAACACAGTGCCACAGGCTGGGCTGTTGAAGCAGCAGAAATGTACTGTCCCACAGTGTCGGAGGCTGGAAGTGGAATCATGGTTCTTCTTAGGGCTCTCGCCTGGCTTACAGATGGCTGCCTCCGTCCATGTCCTCATGTGACCTCCCCTCAGGACACAGCAGCCCCAGCGCCTCACCCCTTATCAGGACACTAGTCCTGTCGGATTGGGGACCCACCCTTAGGATCTCCTCCTGAGGGCCCTGTGTTGGAAAGCACTCACACTGGGGTCAGGGCTGCCATGTAGTTTTGAGGGGACACAAGTTGGTCCCTAAGAGGACACACGCTGTCCACTCCAGAGTCTGGCCTTTTGCTCCCCACACCCCCACTTCAATCTCAGTCTCAGTTTTAACATGTGTGAAAGAACAGTTGTAATGAGGCCTGTGTCAGAAAGCTGTCCGGGGTGGAACAGGGCCCCGCCACCGGGCCCAGGGGCTTCTTAACATAGGACACGCTGAGATGGGCGCTGATCTAGGGCTCAGCCCCGGGGCCAGGCCGCAGGCTGCATGGGGCCACGCTGGTCCCAGTGTCTCCTGGTGACATGCTCCCTGAACCCTCTGGAGCCCTGTCTCCCTGTGTCCTCCTCCCGTCACCTTCCCCTGGAGCTCCTGGTCACCTGCCGCAGGTGGCCTCCTGGACCTCCTGACTGAGTGGTCACCCTGTTTCCCCACAGCCTCTCCCCACTGGCTCTAGCATACCCTGGGACTAGGACAGCCTCTCGCCCAACAAGACCTCCCACCCGGGTGTGTGGACCCTGGTGGACGCACTGGCCACTGGGGCGGGTGGCACACGGGCACAGAGTGCGTGGCCCATGACATACTTAGGGAGTGGATGCCGTTTGTATTTTACCACGTGCTTTCCTATTCTCCTCTTCTGGATTTTGTCCCTGGCCCTCGTTTTTCTCTCCTCATTTCCAGACATTTCTCTCTCCTGATTTCAACATGACTTTCATGACACGAAAGCACGGCAGATCTGAAAACCAACCCACTCATGTGAAAGGAGGCTGTTCCTCTGCTCCCGGGGTCTCCCAGTAAGAGGGTCCCGGCCTTCCTGTCCCTCTGCACGTCTAGACCTTTTTTCTTTTTTTGGCAGCGTGGGTCGGGAAGCCCTTCCCGCGGAGCCACACGGCCGCCTCTTGACGTTTTGGGTGGTGATAACTCGCAGGCAGTCGCGCGTCTCCTTTCCCTGCTTCACATCCTGTGGGTCATGTCCTCAGGTCTTTAAAGCTGCTTGGGGAGCCCCGTTTCTGTGGGGTTCTGCGGCTCTGTGGCCTGTGGCGCTGCGTCCGTCCGTCCCTGGGAAGGCTGCCTTTGTGATCTCCGGTGGTTCTGTCCTTTCCCCGTGTCCCCTCCTCCCTGGCTCCTTTCAAGCCAGGGAGCCACCTCTCCTCCTGCAGCTCAGAGTGGCAGGCTGCTTTGTTCTTAGAGCATCACAGAACCTCACATGGAATTTTCTTTCACCCTGGGGTTCTGGAAGGCCTGGAGGAAGGCAGGCCTCCTTGGACAGCCCCCTGGCCTGGAAACCTAGCCTTCACCTGCAGCCGTTCCCTCAGGCGGGTGGGTGTCCAGCACCCTCCGCCCACTTACAGACAGGGGCCTGGATGCAGGGCGCTGGCTCCTCCTGGGTTGCTGCCCTTCAGGCAGCGTGGTGGTCTGGGAACACCCTTTAAGGATACCACTGCTTTTATTTGCGTTTTCCCCAGTGTAGACAAAGACTAAATAGGTGCCCCCAACACTGCATATTTTATCCAAAATCTGTGAGGTCAGAGGGCACCCACCTGGAGAGGCCGGTCCCTCCCTAATCTCTGGGATCTGCTTGCTGGTCCCTCATCCCCAGTCCCCAGGCCTTCGCCCACGCCTCTGCCCAGTGTCTGTCCCCGCCTCTCCTGACTCACCTGTGGAAGCCTTTGGGCATCTCCAGGCTGGAGGCCAGGCAGCCCTGCCTCTCTGACCATCCTTGCTGAGGCCCTGAGCTCCAGGAGGCCCTGGGTTCAGGCGGGGTCTTGCTCACCAGCTATTCCATTGTCCAGCACTGGGCCTGGGGCACCGCCAGCCTGGGTGGAACAGGCTCCTCCGTCACAAGAGCCCAGCACGGAGACTGCCAGGTTATAACATGGGAAAGAGATAAGGGGAGATCGCAGTTTGAGGAGAAAGGGTGAAATCAAGTCAAACTGACGCCAGCGTCCACTCACTGGACGGGTCCAGCACAGGGCTCATCTTTGACCCTCCCAGGTTTGTGGAACTGATAGAGCTCTCCTGAGAGCTAGGGCAGTGAGTGTGGGCACGTGTGGTCATTCTATCACCAGAAGGGCTGCCCGAGGAAGGACGGGCTGGGCCCAGTGTCCAGGGAGGAAGACCTGTCTAGGTGACCCTAAGCAGAAAGCATGGCGTGTGGACCCTGGAGTTGACAAGTCAGGGTTCCTCAGAGAAACAGAGCCAACCACACACACACACACACACACACACACACACATACACACGAACACACATGCTTGTCCCTCACTCACTGAGGGTCACTCCTGCAGTGTCCACTTGTGGGCACTTCATTTTCTCCATATACCCAACCAAACATGCCCCTGCAGCCAGAGAAGGAGGCTGTGGCATGGTAGCCCTCTGCCATGACCTGGGTTGAGGGCATGAGTGAGGTGTGGACGCCTTTGCTCCAGGGACCTCTGGCCTCTTGGAGGCTGGTCACCTCCCCCTTGCTGCTGCCAACCTGTGAGGGGGCAGCCACTGTGCTCAGTCTTCCTGTGGGGCCCTCGGGTGGCATTTGGAAGTGTCCTGTGGCCAACAGCGGGAAAGGTGCAGATAGGAAAGGACTCGCGGGCTTTGAGGGACAGGCCTGGGTTTGAATCTGACCTGCCCTCTCGACAGCCCACGACTGCACAGCTGCCCTGCCCTCTGGGCCCAACGTCCTCAGCACAAGGTGGGGCGGCCATAGGGCCCACCTGCAACGGACCTGGTGTGGAGCTCCCGCAGACCCGCTGGTCCCCGGAGGAGGCCGAGAACAGCCACGGGAGAGTGGACTCTGTGACTCACTGGCTTCCCTCCTGACCTTGGCCGCCTGTGAGTGGCCGCGTGGCCCGGCAGCTGGGCCCGTTCGGACAGTTCTGTTTCTTCAGAGCCACGGTGGAGGCATCTTGGCCCTGTCGCCCTCCTGTTCCCCCGAGGCCTGATTCCCCAGCTGCAGCTGCGGCGGAGTCCCCCACACGCTCAGAAGCTCTGTGGGCACCAAGGCTCCCTGCCCCTGTTGCTGGGCAGCTGCTCTTCCAGTGGCCGTTCCTCCACACCTGGTGACAGGCATCTGGCCCCCAGGGTGGCTTTGGAAAAGCTTTGGTTTGGGATCTCATTGCACCAACCACAACCCCAAAGGACAGAACAGCCCTCATGTTTAGGAGGACAGAGAGGTCAGGCAACTTTCCTGAACCTGCACAGCCCGTTAGTGATGTCACTAGGTTAGCTGACGTCACATCTCCCAGCCTCCAGGTAGTTTAGGAGAGCTATGGAGTCAGGGGGGCAGGCCACACCCGAGCCCACCTTGCCCCCTTGCTGAGGGTTCATGAGATGAAGACTGAGGAGGCACCATCCAGACATGAGGGTGCCCCTCCCTCCCTGCGCCCCACACTCCTGAGCTCAGGACGGAGGAGATGGGCTGAATAATCCCGGTTCCTTGTTTCAGGCTAAGCAAGCCATAAAGGGTGTCGGGAAACTCAGAGGAGGGTGGGAGGGTGGGACCCTAAGCTCGGGGCCTCAAGAACTGCATGCTCTTGAGAAAGTCATTCCTGCTTTCAGGCCTCTGGTCACTTGAAGAGAAGAGGGTAAACTGAGCTGCCAGAGGTTTGTAGTTCTGGAATTCTGTCCATCTGCCCCACCAGCCAGCAGCCGACCCACCCACCGCAGCCATCCAGGTGTGTACCCAGCATCCTTGTGGGCAGGTAACTGCTCAGCCATCCAGCTTTGCACCAGAAAACAAATGGCGGCCTGTGACCAGGGCCCCACCCCGGAGGAACTCACCAGCATCCCAAGGCCGACAGCTGGTCAGCGGCCAGGCTTCCATCCTGGGCTAGCTGACCTCCACAGCCAGCAGGCTGCTTCTTTTTTTAATGTTTATAATCAATCACAATTTTAAAATACGGAATGGGTCAGACATAAATGCACAATTGCTCTCTACGTTACCAAGAGTATTGGCACTGCTGCAAAATCACAGCTTTTACCC
>JAJEJO010003526.1:510072-526161 GCA_020662805.1 Glaucomys volans
TCCCTTCTCTCCCCTCTGTCTAATCCACAGTACCTTAATTCTTCCCTAGCCACCCCATTGTGGATTAGCATCTGCACATCAGAGAAAACAATCAACCTTTGGTTCTTTGGGTTGGCTTATTTCACTTAGCATGATATTCTCCAGCTCCATCCATTGACCAGCAAATGCCATAATTTCCTTCTTCTTTAAGGCTGAGTACTATTCCATCCTATGTATGACAATTTCTTTATCCATTCATCTGTTGAAAGGCATCTAGTTGGTTCCATAGTTTGGCTATTGTGAATTGAGCTGCTATAAACAGCATTGATGTGGCTGTGTCACTGTAGTGTGCTGATTTTAAGTCCTTTGGTATAAACCAAGGAGTGGGATAGCTGGGTCAAATGGTGGTTCCATTCCAAGTTTTCTGAGGAATCTCCATTCAGCTTTCCATAGTGGTTGCACTGATTTGCGTTCCCACCAGCAATGTATGAGTGTGTCTTTTTCCCCACATCCTCGCCAACATTTATTGTTGCTTGTGTTCTTGATGATTGCCATTCTGACTGGGGTGGGATGCAATCTCAGCAGTTTTGATTTGCATCTCTCTAATTGCTAGAGGTGTTGAACATTTTTTCATATGTTTGTTTACTGACTGTATCTCTTCTTCTGTGAAGTGCCTGTTCAGTTCCTTGGCCCATTTATTGATTGGGTTATTTGTTCTTTTGCTGTCAAGTTTTTGGAGTCCTGGGCTCACAGGGCTCACTGTTCCTTGACCTTGAGGATCTTCCTTTTTCCGTGAGCTGTGAGACCCCGAGGGCTGTGAGTGAACCATTCTCTGCACATTTCTGGGCCGTGTGCTGAGACCGCCACTCCATATGCCTTTCCATCTCTGGTCCTCAGGGCGATCTTGGGAGCCAGTGCTTCCCGTTCTTAGGTAACAGAGGACAAGACTGAGCCTCTGAGGGACAAAGAGCTTGGCCCAGGGCCTCCTGTGTGACATCATCAGCCACTGCCCTCCTGTGCCCACTGCTCCTCTGAGGCCTGGGTCAGATTCAGGCTCTGCATCTTGGGAAAGTTCTCCTCAGTCTCTGTTTCCTCCCTGGGGTAGGAATGGCCCCTCTGCGACAGGACTTCCGTTGGTGTAATGTGGTACGACGCCTGTGAATGGCACCTGGTAAACCCTCAAATGTTAGCATTGTCCTTTTTGTCCCTGTTGAATGCTGCCTGGCAAGGTCAGACAGGCAGAGGGTAAATTTCTACAGAAGCTCTGACTGCCCAACAAGCTTTGGATGGATAGACAGATGGACAGATGAAGGAGGAGGCTATAGTCAAGGCCAGCTGGTTAGGAGCTGTCCACTGAGGTGCCTTCCGAGTCTCCTGTGGGGGAGCTGGGCACCAGGGCCACAACTAATTCCTCTTGCCTGCCCCCCAGGCCGCCCAGAGCCTCACTGCCCTGATGAGCCCCTGAGCTGGGTTTGTGTAACCTTGCTTCCCCTCCAGCAGGCCTCCTGGGGTGTCACTGTGCCTCAGGCCCTGGAGCCCCAGGCAGAGGCTGTGGCCTGGCTGCCTGTGTGAGAGCCCCCCAGCCAGGTGACCGACCACTCCCCTGCTCCCCACGTTATCCCAACACATTCGAGGCAATTGTGCAATTCTCAAGCCCACAGACCTGAGAATGATAGGAGGCTGGGGTCCCTTAGGGTCCCCCACCTGCCCCCATGGGCCTTCCCCTGGAATGAGGTGGACACCTCCTTCAGGGTGACCTCAGAGGCTTCCAGGATCACCTGGAGCCGCGGCAGAGGCTGGAGCAGCAAGGGATCATTTTGGGTTCGCACTGGAGTTGGTTCTGGGCTCCAGACGTCTTGGCCCGAGGCCTTGGGAAGTTGCTTGGTTCCGAGTCTGTTTTCTCTTTTGTCCTGGAGGTGGGAGCAGGAATGTTGACGGCACATCCTGGCACTAAACCTTTCCCGTCACCCCTTAACTGGTCTGACAACGTGGAACTCAGCAGACGCCAGGACTGGGGTGGATTGTGGACGGGACAGTGGGGACGGCTCCTCCTTTCGTGGACATTGCCATCCAGCTGGAGTGGCAAGAAGCAAGCAGGGAACGGAGGAACATGTTCACACCTCCACGTGATTCATGCCAGGAGGGAGCACGCGGGAGAGCCGGGGGTGGGGAGCCTTCAGGGAATGGGGGGTGTGCTGGGGAGGCCGCCTCCAATCAGGACCGACCTGCAGGTTAACTGGAATTGCATTGAATCTGTATAATGCTTTTTGTAGTATGGCCATTTTGACGATATTAATTTTGCCTATTCAAGAACATAGGAGATCTTTTAATCTTCTAAGTTTTTCTTTAATTTCTTTTAGTGTTCTGTAGTTTTCATTGTAGAGGTCTTTCACCTCTTTTGTTAGATTGATTCCTAAGTATATATTTTTTTGAGGATATTGTGAATGGAGTGGTTTTCCTAATTTCTCTTTCAGAGGATTCATTGCTTATGTATAGAAATGCATTTGATTTCTGGGTATTGATTTTATATCCTGCTACTTTGCTGAATTCATTTTGTAGTTCTAGAAGTTTTCTGGTGAAATTTTTTGGATCTTCTAAATATAGAATCATGTTGTTGGCAAACAGTGATAGCTTGAGTTCTTCTTTTCCTATTCATATTCCCTTAATTTCTTTAGTCTAACTGCTCTGGCTAGAGTTTCAAGGACAATGTTGAATAGAAGTGGTGAAAGAGGGCATCTTGTTCCAGGTTTTAGAGGGAATGCTTTCAATATTTCTCTGTTTAGAATGATGTTGGCCATGGGCTTAGCGTACATAGCCTTTATAATGTTGAGGTATGTTTCCACTATTCCTGTTTTTTTCTAGTGTTTTGAACATGAAGGGATGCTGTATTTTATCAAATGCTTTTCTGCATCTATTGAAATGATCATATGATTCTGAACTTAAAGTCTATTGATTTGATGAATTGCATTTATTGATTTCTGTATGTTGAACCAACCTTGCATCCCTGGGATGAACCCCACTTGATTGTGGTGCACTAGATAGTATGTTTTTGTATGGTGTTTGCCAGAATTTTGTTAAGCATTTTTGCATCAATGCTCATCAGGGCTATTGGCCTGAAGTTTTCTTTCCTCGATGTGTCTTTGTCTGGTTTTGGTATGATGCTAGCTTCATAGAATGAGTTTGGAAGGGCTCCCTCCTTTTCTATTTTGTGAAATACTTTGAGGAGTACTGGTGTTAGTTCTTTGAAGGTCTTGTGGAACTCTGCTGAGAATCTGTCTGGTCTTGGGCTTTTCTTGGTTGGTAGGCTTTTGATGGCTTCTTCTATTTCTTGAAACTATCTGTTTAAATTGTGTATGTTCTCCTGATTCAGTTTGGGTAGATCATATGTCTGTAGAAATTTGCCAGTGCCTTTGAGATTTTCTGTTTTGTTGGTGTATAGATTTTCAAAATAGCTTCTAATTATCTTTTGTATTTCAATAGTGTCCATCGTGAAATTCCCTTTCTCATAACAAATTTGAGTAATTTGAGTTTTTTCTCTCTCCTCTTTGTTAGTGTGGCTAAGAGTTTAACAATTTTGTTTATTTTTTCAAAGAACCAACTTTTTGTTTTGTCAATTTTAAATTGTTTCTTTTGTTTCAATTTCATTGATTTCAGCTCTGATTTTAATTATTTCCTGTCTTCTACTATTTTGGTGTTGATCTGTTCTTTTTCTAGGGATTTGAGGCATAATGTTAGGTCATTTATTTGTTGACTTTTTATTCTTGTAATGAATGAACTCAATACAATAAACTTTCCCCTTAGTACTGTTTTCATAGTGTTCCAGAGATTTTGATATGTTGTATTGTCGTTGCTCTCATTTACCTCTAAGAATTTTTTTATCTCTTCCCTGATGTCTCCTTTATCCATGTGTCATTCAATAGTATATTATTTTGTCTCCAGGTGTTGGAGTAGCTGATATTTTTTATATTAGCATTGATTTCTAATTTCATTTCATTATGATCTGATAGAATGCAGGGTAGTATCTTTATTTTTTTGTATTTTTTTGTATGTGCTAACAGTAGCTTTGTGGCATTACATATGGTCTATTTTAGAGAAGGATCCATGTGCTGCTGAGAAGAAAGTGTGTTCACTTGTTAATGGATGGAATATTCCATATATGTCTGTTAAGTGTAAATATTGATTATGTTATTAAGTTCTATAGTTTCTTTGTTCAATTTTTGTTTGGAAGATCTATCCAGTGGTGAGAGAGGTGTGTTAAAGTCATCCAGTATTATTGTGTGGTCTATTTGATTCCTGAAATTGAGAAGGGTTTGCTTGATGTAAATAGATGCTCCATTGTTTGGGGCATAAGTATTTACAATTGTTATGTCTTATTGACATATACTCCCCTAAGCAAAATGAAATATCCTTCTTTTCTGAGTCCATGTGCATGGTATGTTTCTTCACATCCTTTCAACTTTAGTCTGTGGATGTCCTTTTCCATGAGATGAGTCTCTTGAAGGCAGCATATTGTGGGATCTTTCTATTTAATCCAATCTGCCAGTCTATGTTTTTTGATTAATGAGTTTAGGCCATTAACATTCAGAGTTATTACTGAGATATGATTTGCATTCCTGGTCATTTTGGCTTATTCTTGGTTTTTAACTTGACTTGGTTTCTTCTTTGGCTTCTCCTTTAGTGTAGCTCCTCCATTGGTTGAGTTCCATTGTTATTTTTCATTTCCTCCTCATGGACTATTTTGCTGAGAATGCAGGCTTTCTATTTGTAAATTCTTTTCATTTTCGTTTATCTTGGAAGGTTTTTATTGGGTCATCAAATCTGAAGCTTAGTTTTGCTGTATATAAGATTCTTGGTTGGCATCAATTTTCTTTCAGAGTTTGGTATATATTGTTCCAGGACCTCCTAGCTTTTAGGGTCTGGGCTGAGAAATCTGCTGATATCTGAATTGCTTTCCCCCCATATGTAATCTGATGCTTTTCTCTCGCAGCCTTTAAAATTCTATCTTTATTTTGTATGCTGGGCATTTTCATTATAATGTGTCTTGGTGTGGATCTGTTGTAATTTTGTATATTTGGTGCTCTGTAAGTCTCTTGTATTTGATTTTCCATTTCATTCTTCAGGTTTGGGAAATTTTCTGATATTATTTCACTGAATAGATTGTTCATTCCTTTGGTTCATATCTCTGTGACTTCCTCAATCCCAATAATTCTTAAATTTGATCTTTTTCATGCTATCCCATAGTTCTTGGAGGTTCTGTTCATGATTTCTTACCATCTTCTCTTTATTTTCAAGATTCAATACTTTGTCTTCATTGTCTGAGGTTCTGTCTTCCAAGTGATCTAGTCTATTGGTGATGCTTTCTATTGAGTTTTTAATTTGGTTTATTGTTTCCTTCATTTCAAGGATTTCTGTGGGTTATTTTTTCAGAATCTTTATCTCTTTGTTGAAATAATCTTTTGCTTCCTGCATTTGCTCTTTTAACTCTTTATTCAAGTGGTCTTTTATTGCCTGCATTTGCCCTCTTACATCATCCTTTACTTCACAGATCATTTTAATTATGTACATTCTGAACTCCTTCTCTGACATTTCCACTACTCTGCTGTCATGGATTCTATTAGTATAGCATATTGGTTTGTTTGGGGCACTTTGTTTCCTTGTTTTTTCATGTTGTTCATATGTCTTTCTTTCTAGCACTGTGAATCTGAGTGATTTCAGTCTTCACCCTCTGGATCTAGAGTTATATTAACAGCACCCAATGCAAATAATATGCAGCCTTAAACCAAATAGCCCCTATTAAGACTAATAGTTTTGTTGCAGTAACTGAGATGAGGCATTTTATCATTGTCTACAACATAAACATTAGGTTTACAATAAGGTCTACAATTTCTAATGGTGGAGAGAGAGAGACCAGGGAGGGTGTGATGTTAATGAGGTAGGAGGTGAGAAAATAGAGGTGCTAGATCATAGGAAGAATGAAAGAGGAATCAAAAGAAGTTTGTTGTTAGCAGGAGAAAAGAGAGAAAGGACTCCAAGGAAACAGATAAATGAGAATAAAATAGAGCGATTTAAAAAAAAAAAAAGAAAAGAAGAAAAAAATGTTTAAAAAAAGGAATCTACAACCAAACTGTAATACACCATTCAAACCTCTCAGTTCTCAGGAGCCTGATGCATGAAAAGTACTTGATATCAAAAGTGTTGGGGATGTGAAAGCAGGAGATGAAAAAAGAAAAAATAAGGGGAAAAAGAAGTCGTGAAGGGAAATTGAACAGTTGTTTCTGTTGAAGTTCAATATCGTAGGTGGGGTTGTCTGGAGTTTGCTGGTAACTCCACCCTCTGGATGGTGACAGTTACTAAGGTGGGAGGATTAGACCTGGAGGCAGGACTCCTGGAGGTGGGGCATAGTCATTGCCAGTCCCTCTGGAAGACTGCACCCCAGGACTCCCCTTTGGGTGCCACTCGCGTGATGCAGGAGCCTGGTCTTAGTCCCTTACCTCACTTGTGGTCCCACAATACCTGGCCTCTAATTTAGTCTCCAGATGGTCTCTCTCCTGCCCCCACCCTTTTGCCTTTCCTGTCAGGAACCTCTCCCTCTGGAGGTCCTGGGGGCTGAGCCCTGGGACCTGTGCACCCGTGGAGGAAAGTTGTTCTGTATTGGGCAGCTCAGGACCTGGTGTTGAGAGTTGTGGGCCAGCATGTAGCTGCAAGCACTGGGCTGGGTTGGTGGTTAGGTGGTGGTTGGGAAACTGGGAATTGAGGAGCTGGAGGCCCTGTTGATTGCTGACCTAGTGTTGGTCAGTGCCATAAGGGAGAGAGAGTTGTGGACAGGCTGATGTTGGGTCCCAGCAAGTGCTGTCCGAGTTGCCTCTGGGATCCCGGTGGGTGCCAGGCTGGTTGGCTGGGATCGAGCTGCCCTCACACTCTCTTCCAGCCTATCCACCCCTTGCAAGGCTCTCTCCTGCCTCTACAGCAAGATGGTGGCTATCAGCACACCTAGCAGGGATATCTCAGATGCAACAAGCCCACAGGGGCCTTGATGATGTTCTTTCAGGTCCTGGCTGTTATCCCTAGATGAAATCAGCCTCATCCTTAGTTGATGGTGGTGGCGGTGGCTAACCTGTAGGTACCTTGATATTGGGTTTCTAGCCTCCTGTTGGTGTCCCAAGATGGACACTGCCACAACTAAAGATGGTGGTAATGGCAACGGAGATAATCCAAAATGGTGGCAGAAGTGTCTCAAGATGGAGGGCACCACTTTCAGAGACGTGGAAGTGAGAGCGGGCCGTGCAGTGGCGTTGGGCAGCCTGTTCGGAGATGCAGTGCTAGCGCAGGTGGCGCTGCAGTAGGTGGCTGTCTCCAGGCTCTGTCCTGTTTCCCAAGGTGGAGGCTGCCACATGGAGGGGAGGTATGGAGGCTGCTGCAGTGTCCCAACATGGAGGCTGCCAAGCGTTGGTCAATGGAAGTGCGTGGGTGTGGTGGCATCTGTGTGGGTATGTGCAGCAGGGTGGGCACAGCTGCCATTGGGCACTTTTAAAAGTCCCTTAGCAGAGGGTCCTTAGGTCACTGGGGGTGAGCCTTCTCTAAGAGGATTGTAGGACCTGCTCTCTTCCCTCTGCTCTGGTGGGAGAGGTGACCTCTTGCTGCAATGTGAGCACTCACCACTGCTGTCCACCACCCTCAGCAGAAGCCACACCAAAGGGGTCCACCCAATCTTGGCATTTGAGCCTCTAAACTTTTCTCTTTATATAAACCTTTTCTCTTTATCAAGTTAGTTGACTCAGGTATTTTGTTGTAGTGACTTAAAGCTGACTAATATACTTAGTCACTAACTTAATTTCTAAAACAAAACATTGGTTCATGAAGACAGCCTGGCCTTTCAGGTTAATGTCTGCTACAAAGTTCTCCAACCACATATAAATGCTAATGTTGTATATGAATGCAGACAAGCCATGGGTGTGAATTCTTAAAGGACCATGTGGTTGAGAGAGACTAGCATGCTGGTCAGCTCCTGGGGTTGGTGGGACAATTTTTCTTACCCCTCTTCTCTGGGGTTGTGGCCTGTTGGGGCCTCTGCTTGGAGGAGGGGCCCTCTTATTCCACACTTGGTATGGGCCTAAGGATGTGTCTTGTGACTATTGCCAGCTCACTGACATCACAGCCTCTGAGCCACCAAAGCTTGCCCTCCCCTGCTCCCCCAGGGCACACGGTCCCTTGCTCTGGTTGGCACTTCTGCCTCTTCTTTGGGCCCCAGAGATTCCCTTTATTTGACCTTATGAGTGCGCTCTGCATTTAACTAAGCCTGTGTATTTTTCTTAAGCACGTAGAGGGAGGGTGTCGAGGTTGTCCAGCCCACGCTGCTGCTGGAAGGCCTCCCGATTCCCTAAGTGGCCATCTCTCGACAGGACTGATAAAGGCCCATCAGCATCAGTCACCTTGAGGACACATAATAAATAAGACGCGCATTCCCTGGCTTTACCCAGGGATCCCACATCAGACCTTGGTACGAATGCCCAGGGTGATTCTGCTGTCCTGTGGGAGAACCTCTCCCCGCCTGGAGTTCAAGTTCCTCGGTAACCCAGCTCACGTTCACCGGGTACCTACTCTAGGCCAGACCCCTGGAGGCTGCGTGGGACGCAGGAACGAATGAGCTTTGTCTTTCCTCAATGGGTCTATGGCGTAGGAGGGGCACAACTTTTTCTGCGAAGGGACAGATAGTATTTGAGATTTTGTGGGTCCTGGGCCTCCTTTCAAAACCCCACAGAGGACATGTAAATAAGCAGGCATTTTCCGAACTTTGAATAAGTGGGGAGCTGGCCACTGGGGAGCTGGCCACTGTGCTTGCTGAAGGTCGCTGAAGAGGGAATCCTGCTGCAAGCCCTCGGCCCAGCGCCCCGCCGTGGAGAGGCGTGGACAGAAGGACGTCCTCCTGACATGGGGAGTAGAGACCCGATGGGCCTGGGGGCAAGTGGCCCTGGACACTCAGGTTGTTTCCTTTTGCTGTTAAACAGGGCCATACGGCCACCGGGGGCCTCAGAGGCTCATCCGATTCTTCCCTAGATAAAGGCTCTGTTTGGGGCTTTGGTGACACATTCCCAGGACTGCTTCTGGAAGGTTCTTATCAACTTCCACTCTGTGCAGGAGAGAACACGAGGATGTTCCACCTTCTTCGGTGCTAGCTACCGATTTCTTTTCTAAAACTACTGACAAATAATCAATTGTGGTCAGGTCAGCCTGGTTTTTAGTCACAGGAGGGTAGCCTGGACGGACTCCACGAGGTTTCCATTTTGCTTCTTAGCTGGGTGGCGTGAGTGGTACGGTGCTGGCTGCCCCGGGTCTTCCCTGGTGTGGGTGTGACTCCTGGGCCCAGCTTGGGAAGGTCGGCCGCCATCTCCTCTGCCGGAGTGTGGTGCAGGCCGAGGGCCCGCTGTGCTCAGGACAGCCTTCCCACCGCGGCTGGACGCGCCTCCACGTCGGTGGAAAGGAGGCCCGGGGAGCACGTTTGATCTCGGAGGGAAGCCGGGCTGGCATTTTGACATTTGGAAACAGTGAATACAATTACCCATCTGTGGACCAAAAGGGTTTCTTCCCCCTTTAAGGCACCGAGGTATTTTGCCCGTGGTAGTTTCTCTCGAGAGGCCCCTTCTGACTTGAGCAGTGTGGGGAACCCTCCCCCAGACTCAGTTCAGGGAGGAGCCACTCCAGGAGGGGACAGGCCAGTCCCGCACTCCTCCCTAGAGCCCACCTTCCCCCAGGGAAGGCAGGACGCAGGACTTCACGGCTTGCTCAGGGCTCTGCAGATGCCGTTCCCCTGTCCCTCGCCTTGGGCTAGGAGGACGGGGGCTGGCTTCAAGATCCCCGAGTGAAGTCAAGGACATCAGACGTCAGTGGTGGCCCGAGTTCCCTCCGCCGGCTGGGGCGGAGCTGGGGCATGAACTGGGGTTCCCCACCTCAGATTAGTTCTCTCCCCGGGTTGTGTCCCTGTGATCCCCAGGGTCAAACCCTGACTTCCAGTACCCAGAATGTGACCTTATTTGGAAGAAGGTTTGTTGCAGATGTGATCATTAGGATGAGCCGCACTGCAGTGGGGCGGGCCCTGGAGCCAGTGACAGATGTCCTTACTTTTTAAAAAGGCCAACAGAGAGACAGACCCACTTATGAAGAGAAGACGACGGAACACCCAGGGAGAAGACGGCCTGGAGAGCGGCCTGGAGCAGAGTTCCTCACAGGGTCCAGCACAGCCCTGCCCACACCTGGCCCCCAGAGCTGGCCGTCTTGCCGATGCCCCCTGGTCTCTGGTACTGTCTCACAGCGGCAGCAGGAAGCGGATGTACCACCACCATGGGCAACAGAAGTTATTGGGGTGGGTTTGGTTCTCTGACTCCCCCCATATATACCCTACCCCCTCTTATTAATAGGAATACCCTCCCTGAATAGCCAGAGACCACACTTCCCAGGTTCCCTTACGGTGAGGCACGGCCGCACCACCGTGCTGTCCCCGTGGAATGTGGGTGTGCGCCCTGCCCGCCCAGGAGACTGCTGGCCTTCCACGTTCCTGCTCTCTCCCCTGGTCACAGGCTGTAGTGTGGTCCTGGGTCGCCAGGGAGGGTCAGCTTCCATTGTGCAGGTCCAGAACAACAGGAGAGAAGAAGCCCGGGACCCTGACGGACTTTGTGGAGCCCACCCTGCTCTCCCCTGAACTTTCCTGAGACTGAAAGGAAATTCTACTTTGTTCGAGCCACAGTACTTTGGGAAGCGTGGGTTATCGTAGCCTGGTGCCCAGACTCTCAGGAATGTTTGCCTCGTTTGCCTTTGGAGATGGTTGTGAGCCTGACTGCGGAAGTCGCCTCTTCGAGTACCTATTTTATTGATGTATAATTGATATACAGTAAACTGCAAATGTTTAAACCGCACCATCCGACAAGTTTTACCATGTGCGCACATCAGAGGAACCCCATGTTCATCACGCTGCAGGTTTTCACTCGCTGTTTATTTTGTTGCTGCTCAGAAGCCTGAGCTCTCTGATGGAAGGTGCGAGGAGTGGGTGGTTTGGAAAGCAGCAGGAAGGATCCTGCACCTGAGGACAGAGCAGGGGTAGTGGACCCTCAGAGACCAAGTCTAGGCCTCCAGCCTTGCTGACACCCACAGGGCGATGCTGCTGTGGAACAAGACTCACGCCGGCCCCGCGCACTCCCTTCTGCCCCTGCATCTTGCACACGAGGACTGACGAAGCTGGGCCGTGGTTCTGCTGTGGTTGGTGAAGAGTCAGTGGAGGGTGTCTCCCTGGACTTGATTAGAGAAAGGGGTGGAGAACTTGCAGTTTATGGCCTCCACCTTCCACCCTGGCACCATTACGAGTCCACCTCTGTCAAGGGCTGTGATTCCACCTCCAGCAGCCACCAGGTGGCCTGTCACAGTCCCAGGTGCTGGCAGAAGGCTGAGACACTGGGATCGGGGACAAAGGACAGGGTATTATTACAGCAATAGCAGGATCCAGAACATCCTTATGTGCTCGTGTGGTTTCCCAAGTCCCACGGGGTGACTGACGTGATGAGGGACGGGATGCCAGTGCTCACAGCAGGTTGTTTTGGGAGAGGAACCCTGAGCTTAGGGACATGAAATCTTCTAAAATGTGCACTAATTCTGCCTCTCCTTCGCCCTGGAAGGAAGTATCATCTCCATCTTTCAAGACCACAGACCAATGGTTCTAGAAGAAGGCAGTCTTCCTTCTGAGGCTGCCGCTCTGCCACCATCTCTGACACTTAATCAGAGCAACAGGACGGCAGCGTCCCACTTTCAAGATAATCATGAAGACTCTCCCAGCAATCTGCTCCCAGGGGCCAGAGTCAACTGGAAACTCTCATTCTGGAGGAAGAATTGATATTGGGGCCCTCCTTCCCCCAAAGCTGCAGATGATCATATCAGGAACCTTAGGAAAAGGCTGTTGAAGGGATATGTCAAAGCAGGGTTAAGGAAATCAGCAGGATGTGATGGAGCACCCCCAAACGAGCACCTCTGGGACATTCCCACCAGGGCAGGAGCAGTGGCTGGACCCAGCGCTAGCTGTGGTCAGGCTCTGGGAGGGGACCACCTGACATGAGCTGTGTGCTTCCTAGCAGAACCCAGTTCTTGGCTGCAAGTGGACACAAGGGGAAGAGGAATAGGGAGCTTCTTCCCCCTCCCCCCATGTCTCCTTCATGCCTGCTGTTAGCTACTAACCCAACCAGAATCCCGGGGACGGGGACAAACGACTCACTGATACAGACAATCCACAGGTCACCTCCTGGTGAGGAGCAGAGGCAAAGGGTGTGTCCAGAGGGCCGTTGCGGCCCCTAGAACACAAGTCTCAGAGGACTTAGCATCTAGAGGCAAATGTGGACACTTGCCTCAAAAGACCTGCCTCGCTTTTGGGCTTTGATCTGATAATGCAAAGACTTGAGGGACAGAGGGAGAAATGACAGGAGGCATTAACCCCTTGTGGAGGTGGTCCTCTTGGAGGATGCGCACACACAGTTGGGAGAGTGGCCGTCTAACTGCATGGACGGTGGAGGAGGGAGGGGAGCTGAGGCTGGGCGGTCATGAGAGCGCTATAAGCAGAGGGGAGCCTATGTAAAGGCCAGAGGTGTGAGCCCACCACCGTTGGAGAATGCATTGAGGGAACTGCAGGTGGTCTAGAATGGTTTTTCCACAAAGTTTGATGAGGTTCTCAGTGTGTTGGGATTCACTTCTGTTGCCGTGGCCCAAACACCTGGCAAGAAGAACTGAGAGGAGAAATGGGCTATTTTAGCTCACAGTTTCAGAGGTCTCAGTTCATGGTTGGCTGGTTCCATTGCTCTGGGCCTGAGGTGAGGCAGAACATCATGGCGGAAGGATGTGGCAGAGGAAAGCAGCTCAGCTCATGGTGATCAGGAAGCAGGGAGAAAGAAAGAGAGGAGGGGAAAGGACATGTCCCCACTTCCTCCACAGGTCCCTCCCCCCAGTAGTCCATTTACTGTCAAGGGACTACATCAACTAATGAAGTCAGAGCCCTCACAACCCAATGATGGCCTAAAGGCCCCTTCTGAGCCTTGCTGCCTTGGGGACCATGATGAAAACAGGAGGCTTTGGGATACTTCCCAGATGCAAACCATAACAGAGTTCTTGAACAAAAAGGTGACAATCTAAGATGCCCCCTCTGTTTTCTTTCTGACATATCTCAGCTAAGTGAGGAGTGCCAGAAGTGCACCCTCCTGCTCATAAGCCCTTTCTCATATTCTACCAGGGACAGACGGACCAAGGCTCTAACTCCTAGAGACCATAGCACTAGGGAGGGTGACTTCCACCCCAATCAGAATGAAAGGATTCTACCAATCGGTCCCCAAAGCCAGGAAGGAGGCCCTTGGCCAAGGCAGAGCTGGGGCTCCTTGGCTTGGTGGAATGGGCGCTGATCCTCTTTCCTTTTCATTTTCTCATGGAAGTCTGCTTTTTTAATTTAAGTACGGCTCAGGACTGAGCCCTGTGGCCCGCCATATTGGTAGACTTGCTCTAGAACCTCAGGGCAGGAAGGAGCTCCTGGAACTCGGTGTTCCTTGGTGCTGAGTGGACACTTGGAGACTCTGGAATGCCTGAGAAAGCTGAGACTCAGGGGTGGGGGTGAGGCCTGGAAATCCGAATTCTTGAGAAGTTGCAAGTACTGTATTGAAAGTGCTTCCAGTGCAGTTAGGTTGGGGAAAAGCTGGTCTTGAGCGTTTTATTGGAAGAGGCCAGGAGCCCAGGGCTGGCCAGGCTTCAGTTCTCCAGTCTGCACTCTTTGCACACATCCATGTGGCTTTCCTAAACAGAGTATTAACTTTATGTTCTACAAAGAAAACAAGGAGAAAAACTGTTGTTCTTCTGATTAACAGGGAAGTTGTCCAACTGGCTACACATGAATTATATCCCCTGAATATTAAACTCAGACTCCTTTAGTTCTCATTTATTTTATTGGATATATTTTGAAAGAGGAAAATGGGGGTGGGGAGGGAAGGATTCTGGGATGGGGGCCATTTTCACCACTTGCAGAAGGCTGTTACTGCTTCCAGAAGACTCAAGGAGTCCTGCACTGCGTGGAAAGGATTCTATTTTCTTTTTTTTCAGAGTATCTGGTCCATACTTTATAGCCTGCCGAGGGCTTTTCTGGTTCCCTGCTGGAAAACGGATTCCTGGCCACATGGTTCCTACGCAAGAGCTTCCTTCCCTCAGAGGCAGTGTGATCGCCTGCAGTAGGAACCCTTAGAGGGACTGCCCAAGTCCGCAGGCACTCGTGTCCTCCGTCGCTCTTAAAACGCGACGATTCTCAATAAATAACCCACAGTCTAAGTGTGATGCTTTGTTTTGATTTGTCACAATTTTCCAGTCTCTCTTTCTTGCTCCAGAGTGAGCGCCTGTCAGTGTTGGAGAGTGGACTTGCAAGTCAGCGTCGCTGCGTGGGCCCCTGCAGCCATGGGGCTCTGGCAAAGTCAGTTCTGGGGGGAGCACAGGACCAGTCACCAGCTGGGTGTCCAGCGTTCTACCTGGTCAGGGCACCTTCTGGAGAGGATTAAGGGCACTGCCTGCCGATGGCAGCGAGGTGACAGTGGGAGCTTCCCTTGTGCAATCAGCCTGTGAGAAGGAGGTGCCAAGCTCAACAGCTCTGCCCGAGCTCCATTGCTGCTACCAGCACCGACCACACAGGCGACGAGGGACCCCAGGAGCCTGGCCTTGTTTGGCCTCTTTTTTTTTTTGGAACCAGGGATTGAACTCAGGGCCACTGGGCCACTGGGCCACTGAGCCACATCCCCAGCCCTATTTTGTATTTCATTTAGAGACAGGGTCTCACTGAGTTGCTTAGGACCTCGCTAAGTTGCTGAGGCTGGCTTTGAACTCGCCATCCTCTTGACTCAGCCTCCCGAGTTGCTTGGATTACAGGCGTGCGCCGCCACGCCCGGCTGTTTGGCCTCTTATCTGAGCTCTTTGCGCTCAAGATACAGGCACAGATAGGACGCTCTTGAGTCCAACTCCTGCTGGCGAGGGATGGAGAGGCAGAGAGGACTCACAGACTTGTCCCAAATCACACGATGCATCCAAACATTCCCCAGGCCTTAGGATCCAGCAAAGGGCCGCTTGCCACCACCCAGAAGCTGGTTTTCTAGCCCTGGGTTTCCCTCTGAGCTCTTAATGAGATTGCTGGTGTGCTTGAAGTTTGGGAAATGTAATCTTATTTTTCTTTCTTCTTCAAGTTTTACTTTTATCAGAATTTTACATGTCATCAACGTAAAGGATCAAATAGTTTCCAGGGTGTTCTGTGAAAACCAGGGGCCCCTCTTCCCCTCCCTGCCCCGTCCCCAGCGCTCACAACTCTCAACTCTTTCCTGTGCTTTTTATTTTAATTTTGGGGTGGTAGTGAACTTCATGTTATTACACAGCACGCTGGTGCCACCACTTCCTGAGGGTTGATTCGACTTGCCCTGATGGGAGAGGAGGGGGGGCGTCTCTGTCCACATTTGCCCCTCCACCCCCGGCAGTGCATCCCTCCAGCTTCCCTGCGTGTTTCTGCCCTGCCCTGGCTCAGATTGGCGTCTGCCTTCCCTGACTAATGGTGTCAAAGCCCTCTCAGGTAGCACATGGTTTCATTCCTGAAGACGCCTCTCCTGGGGCTTCTGACTGGCTCCAATCTGCAGAATTCTGCTGGTTGGCCTTCCATCACTGGCGTGGATGCCTGAGAGACCCACTTGGAAAGCAACAGGGTTCACTTTGACTCCAGGCTTTGGAGGTTTCAGTCCGTGAAGGACTGACCCAGTTCGCCTTGGCCCTACTGCAAGGCGACACAAAATGGCAGAGCAAGGTCCCCTGTGGCTGGAAAGGGAGAGGTCCAAGAGACCAGGGACTCACAGCCTCCTTGCAGGGCATGTCTCGATGGCCCCAAATCTTCCACCAGGCCCCAGCTCTTACCGCCTGCCGTCTCCCGACAGTGCACAGACTGGAAACCAAGCCTCGACTACCTGGGCCCTTGGGGGACGCTCTAGATCCAAGCTGTAGTGGTGAGGCAGAGTCACAGGCCCCCTCTGCATTGTCCTGGGGTTCCCATGGCCTCCCTCCTGTGGTGGATCCTGGGGTTCC
>JAJEJO010003526.1:526541-547537 GCA_020662805.1 Glaucomys volans
TGGTGGATCCTGGGGTTCCCGTGGCCTCCCTCCTGTGGTGGATCCTGTTTTCCTTTTATTTTTATTTTTAAATTTGTTCTAATACATGACAGTAGAATGCATTTAGATAAATCATACATAAACAGAGTATAATTTCTCATTTTTTGATTGTACATATTGCAGGATCGCGTCAGTCATGCAGTCATATACGTGCACTATTATATCCTTCCCACCCCACACCCCTTCCCCTCCCTGGTTTCTTATACACCACATTTTCCTCTAACTTGGTCTATCTTTTTTAAATAATGTACATCTTGTAGTTTTCTGAGAAAAAGCACATGGGGGTAAATATTTTGAGGCCTTGCATGTCTGGAGATGTTCTATGCTCACACTTGATGGAAAACTTGGCTGGAGGGAGAGTTCTAGTTTCAAGGTGACTTTCCCTCAGTTACCAAGGTACTGCCCACTCTATCCAGGTGTACTGTGTGCTGTTAGAGATGGCTGATTCTTCTTCCTTTTCATGGGGTCTGTTTTCCTCTCTGGAAGATTGTAGCATCTTCTCTCTGACTTCAGTGTTCCAAAATCTTATGATAATGCACCTTGCAGTGAATTCCTTTTTGTCCAGGGTGCTGGACACTCAGCAGAACCTTTTAGTCTAAAAACACATGCCTCCATGTCTGGGAAATATTCTTGAAATTTTTTCTTTGAATCTCTCCTATTTGGTTTATGCCTCTCTGGTGATTTCTATTACCCATATATAGTACTTGCTGAAAACAGTTCTCATTTTCTTATCTTTTCTCTCCCTTTCTTCCATCTTTTTCTTTGTCATTTTTTCTCTATTTTCTAGAATAATTTCTCAAATTTATCTTTCACATCTTTTATTTTTTCTACAATTATATTGTAAATTCCAAGACAAAATTTTTTGTGGGGTTTGGGTGGATTTTTCTGTCATTTTTATATAGCAACCTGTTCTTATTTTGTGAGTACAACAGCTTTATTTTGTCTTTCACAGTCTGTGTTCTCCAAGCTCCTTTTTTTCCCTCATCTGTGTCACTGCATTTCATCTTAGAGGGTTCCTTAAATGCCTTGTGGTTTCCTCCTACTCTCTCTCTCCTGCCTGCATGTTTATCATCGTCTCTGAGTTGATCTCTCGACTTTGATCTTTTCCATCTTCTAGTTCTTTGGGCATAATCCTGTGCAACCAGTCTTTCTTAAGCACCTGATTCAATTTTTTGCATGTGTATGTGAGGAAGCTTTCCATCAAAGGCTCCATATTTCCCTTTCATCAGACCTAAACTTTGTTATTTTCAATGTTTTCTAACTCTCACCATGTTCACAGTATGCACATCTCTTGACTCAGAATGTGGACACTCTTATGTGGTCATAGTAGGAAGCTAGGTAATACCTCCACCAAGAGTGCTAGTAACCAATGAGGAGGACTTCCAACATTTTGTTCACATACACTATTGACTTCTCCTGACAGCTCTGTGCTGCCCACCCACATCATCATGTCCATCTTCCAGGTAAAAAAATGCCAGCTCAAATAAGGCAGGGGCCACCCCAAGAACACAGCTGGTACAAGCATAGCAGGGCTTTCCATTGGGTCTTAGCCCACCTGGAGGTCTGTCCACCATGTTTTCTACCGATAGACTCAGGTGACTCGCCTGGTGACAAGGCTTCTTCAAGATCGCCTTCTGGTAAGTGGCAGGCCAGACCCACAGAGCAGGAGCCCCGTCGTCTTCCTGCCAAGCCTCCGCTCCTCTCTCCACGACGCTGGCCGGTTGTGCACACGCTGTGCCTCTTGCATGAGCGTGTGAACAGCCTTAGGGACTCTGGTGCCAGTCTTCAAGGACAATCAGACTTGGCCTCCTGCCTTCTTTCCATATAATCTTTAATAAACCCAGAATATCTCTCCAAGCACTGCAGACCTCTGGCTTGGACCAAGAAACCTGGAATTGTTTAAGAGAACATTAATTTCCTTGGAGCTAGGGTTTCAGGCCGTCAAGAACTCCTTAACGAACGGCCACACTGCCTTTTTGAAGTGTTTATGGACTTGCCAACGCAGGCCTGAAGGCTGCGCCGTGGCTGCGAGTCCTCCTTTCTGGAAGTCGGGGTCTTCCAGAAGCTGAGCGGCGACGGAGGCCTGCGCGCTGCCATTCCTCAGGCAAGGCCTCTGGGCTGCTCTCTTCACCCTGCTCTCCTGCGTGTGCTCCCCTGACATCGTTTCTATTTTGTTGTTTGGGGAACTGAACCTCTTGAAGACTCCATCCCACCACTTTGTTGAAGATGAGATCAAGTTCCAACCTGGAACCTGGCTTTCCTCTATGTTTCAGTCTTTTCCTGTGGATTGCACTGGGGGGGAACACTGTGGAAACCCAGAAAGGCCAGTTCAGAGCTGACGCTGGCTGACTGGGCGATGTGGGAGAGTCGCAGCTCCTCTGGACGCAGCCTCCGGCGGGGCTGAAGTGGGACTCCTGACCAGCCCTTTTCGGTCAGCAGAGCATACTTGCTTCTGATTTCACACGGAATCAGAACATGGAAGTGACCATGAGCTTCCCTTGATGTCTCCTTAGGTCTCCAAGTTTGATCTGTGATGAGGGCCCTATCGGGACTTCTCAGCAGCCCCCTTTCAGGGGAGAGAGGTGAAGAGGGTTTTGCAAGAGAAGCTTTTTGATTCTCACCTCCTGATCTCAGGGGCAGAGGTTCTGCTGAGCTGCACTTTCTTTTTTGCTGTGAAAATAATTTTGTGAGAAAATGTAAACCAGTGCAATTACACCAAGCTTTCATAAGATGAAATGTTAATAAAATGGATGTCTGACCAATAAAATACTTGATTCCAAATTAAATGGGCCTGAAGGGAATTCTGCTTTGGAGCAAACTCCATGGGAAACAGGATGAAAAAGAAAATAATATTTTGAGCTACTATATGAATTTCCTGAGAAATAAAAAAATATAACTCACAACATCTTTGACTCGCCTGGAGGGAGTCAGGCTCCACGGCCAAAGACGTGGATTCCAAGCACAGGTTTCTTGGGTTCGAATCCTGGCTTTGGGAGTCCTTGCCTGCTGTCCCCAGGCCAGCAGAAAGGCAGACAAGTCCTGACCTCTTTGTGTCTCAGATTCTTTGTGAGACCTCTTTGTGTCTCAGATTCTTTGTGTCTCAGGTCACAGGGCAGAATGAGCTCCGGATCGCAGGAGAGATTAGATTGCTTGCCACCAATGGGTGTCCAACTACTGTCTTTCCTGGAAATCTGCCTGAGATCGATGGCTCCTGAAGATTATCTGTCCACATCCCGCTCTGGGGCACAGTTTGCTTCCCTTTTCTGACCTGCATTTGGGGACATGAAGGCTCTTCCAAGGCCACGTGCCTGGTTTGCAGTGGGAAGCAAGGGCTGTGAGGTCTGGCATGAGTGGCCGACGGACCCACATTGACCACCCTCTGTGGAGCCACACGGGGGTGAGTGTCCAGAATCTCAGGAAGAAACATGTTGGTGAGTTAAATCTTCTAGTTAGCGGAGGCAGGAGAGTAGGTCAGGGTAATGGCTGCAGGAAAGGCCGAAAGGAAGGTCACAGCTCCAGAAAGAGAGGCAACGACGAAATGTCAAAAAACTTTAAGAAAATTTAGAAAATTCAAATAATAATGAAAAAGAGCATCAAAGCAAGTGGGATGCAGCTAAAGGTATACCTGAGGGGGTGTTCAGCATGCAGCACTGCTTTGCCCACATTCTCACCTTCGCGGGGAAGCCTGCAGCCTCAGTTGCTGGGGCTGCCAGTTGTTGGCATGTTGAACTCGGCATGTTGCCCTTGACCCATAAAAGCCACTTTGCCAAAGCCACATTGCCTTCTTGGAAACAGCCCACGTCCAATAGCTGGTTGATGGAGAAATAAAGGCCTGACTCCTGCTTTGACCGAACTTGAGGGGTTTTAAGGGACACTGTGACTGATCAGCAGTGCAGAGAGGCTCATGCCATTGAAGCTTTTCATTACTTGTGCTTCTCAAGAGGAGGGGGCACACCAGTATCACTGTACCATCTCCGTGACACCTACAAATCCCATAAACGAGAAAGACACCCTCGCAAGAGCACCGCGAGCCATCTATGGCTCGCACGGCAGAGCACGCACGGCAGAGCACGCACGCTGTTATACTTGGGTACTCAGAACCTAGTGATGAATAAAGGCCATGACTGGTATGTTGACCTGTGGGCCTGACTCTATATTAAATAGTCTAGAACCGTACAATAAATACATAGTTTTTAAAGAACAAATTCAGTTCCCTGACACTTGACCCAGGCTTCCCCCCGTGACCAGCACTGCCCACTTCCTTCTTTCTATGATTACCGAAGAGTGGGACGTCAGGGATGGTGAGCTCCTTCACGAGGTGCCTGGCTCGCTTTAAGGCTTCCCACCTGCTTCCTTGAATCCTCACGATTGTACTGTGGAATAGGAACTCTCCCCCGTAGGACAGGGGCATTGATGGGCTCAGGGATCGGCTCAGTCCGAGGTCCCCCAGCCATGCAAGTTCTGGCACCGAGGTCTGAGCCCACGGAGTCCATGCCCTCATCCAAGGATTCAGACACAGAGGTGCCCCTGGGGACACATGAGCAGAGCCCTGTGCTCCTCACTCCACGGGTAGGCGATCGGGTGGGTGCTTCCCAGGAGGGGTGCTGACCCTGAACTCTGAGGGAAGCAGAGTGCATTAGGGTTCAATTTGGGGGTATTCGTGCAAATTTTCTGCGGATGCTGTAACAGACTACCACGAACCAGCAGTGGCTTAAAAAGAACAGAACCTCGTTCTCTCAATTCTCTCCTGGTCCTGGAGTGTAGAAGTCCAGAATCTGGGGGTCGTCAGGCTGCGCGCAGCTGCGGGGTGGGCCTGGGTCTTGCTCTCCCAGCTCTGGTGCTGCCAACTGTCCTGGTGTTGTGTGGTTTGCAGCTCCATCTCCTAGTGGAGGCGGAGGCCTCTGTCTTCGTGGCTCCCGTGTGTGTGGAATCTTCCTCTCTCTCTTATCAAAGATACTTGACACTGGATTTGGGGCCCACCTGGGTAATCCAGGGTAAGCTCTTCCTCTAAAATCATTAAACACATCATTTGCCAAATAAAATATACACTATTCCCTCCTTTACCATGTAAGGTAATATGCATAGTCCTAAGGAGTGGGACATGGGCAGACTGTGGGAGGGGAGCAACATCCAGCCCATGGGACCGTGGTGAAGCTGAGCTTGGCAGTGCTTAGTGAGTCCACGGAGGCCGCAGAGTGGAGCAGAGCCCAGCGCGATGTCAGAAGGGAATCTGCAAAGCCTGCCATCCATGGCTGGGTGCCATCCCTGATCCTCTGAGCTCATCTGTGGCCATGGCCAACAATTCCAGAAATTTCCAGCTTCCTACCTCAGCACAGAGCACTCCATTTCTATGCCCCAGCCTTTGGGGTACCTGACAACTGGCCCGTCCACTGTCCACCTGGCTTGTGTACTTTCAGGCAGGCTGGCCCTGGATCCTCAGAGGGGCCACCAGGCAGAGCCGGGTGCCCCAGCAGAGAACACTGCAGCTTCTTCATGTCCTGTCTCGCTCTTCCGGCCTCAGCCAGCTTCCCAGGACCACCTCCCAGATCAACCATCTGCTTCCAGGGCATCCCAGCCACCCTCCCACTCACGCCCGTCTGCGCCTTCTTGCTGACTCGTCCTGGCGAGTGTGGCCTGGAGGAGAGCCGGCACAGGCAGCTTCCCGTCACTGTGACAAAATACAGCCAGTAAGTCAACTGAATGAAGGAGAAGTTTTCTTTTGGCTCTTGGTTTCAGAGGTTTCCATTCATGGTTTGTTGTCCCTGTTGCTTTGAGCCCAGGGCCTCGTCCATCCCAGGCAAGGGCTCTACCTCCAAGCTGCATCCTCAGCCTGGCCCTGCTGTTTGTGGGTCTGAGAGGGAGAACATGTTGGGGTGCATAGTGAAGGAGCTGCTCACCTCTCGGCAGCTGAGAAGCAAAGGAGAGGAGGGGCCGGGGTCCCACTATGCCCTTCGGTGACCTGACCTCCTCCCGGTAGGCCCCACCTCCTGAAGGTTCCACCAGCTCCAATAGCTGGAGACCAGGCCTTCAACAGCGGGCCTTGGGGAGCACCTGCAGGGTGCTCCTTGGGGAGCATGCAGCAGGGTGGAGTGGGGTGTGGTCTTGTCTCCTTCTGGAACATCTTGGGCTCAGCTGTCCTGAAGGCCACCCCAGGACAGCAAGGGCTGGTTGAGGCTGCAATCCGGCGGTGGAGTTCTTCTCCACCTGGGCCTGCAGGCCCCATTTGTGAATGAACAAGCTGCCCAGAGGTTGCGCCCTCCCTTGGCGGCTTCAGATGTCCAAATGAGGGCGTCTGTTCCTTAGTGAGGCGATCTGGGCCCGGTGTCCTCATGCCTGAAAGAGGAAGGAGGGCAGCTGCTTCCAGCCGGCTTCCCACCAGCTCCTGGCTTTCTCCCTCCGCTACCCCCACACTGTTCCGACTGCCCCGGCTCCACTCCCGCGTGCTCCGCTGTGGCTGCACACTCTGGGACTTTGTGCTGCCTGCCCCTGTCTGGGCACCATTCCCTGACGCCCACTGGGCCACTTCCCGTTGTGAGTTGAATCGTGAACTTCTTGCCCACTAAAGGTAGAAGTCGCAACCCTGGCTCCGGTGACCACAAATGACCTCATTTGGAAATAGGGTCTCGGCAGAAGAGATCAGGTTAAGATGAGGCCATCCTGGATCAGGGTGGTAGCCTTACAAGAAGGGCAAGTGAAGACACAGGCACGCGGAGGCCCGGGGAGAAAGGCGTGTGAGAAGAGGGAGATCCGGGGAGCTCAGAGCCCGGAGCCCTGCAGTACCCAGGGGCCTGGGTCAGACTCTCCCTCAGAGCCTCCGGGAGGAGCAGCCCTGTCAACACTTAGATTTTGGATTTCCAAACTCCAGAACGGTGAGAAAATTAAATTCTGCTGCATGAAGCCACCAAGTTTGTGGTTCTTTGTTCCAGCGGCTATAGAAAACCCCCACCCCCCCCCCCAAACCAACCCCGGAACAAATTGCCAGCCCCCCCCCCCCTCCACCAGGCCTCCCAAGCTCCACTCCTCGGTGATTTATTTCAACTTCTGTAGCCAGGATAGCCTCCTTAATAGGCAGGGCCCCGGGCAGAATAAAATCAGGGATCCCCTAGCAAAGACGGAGGCCATGAGCGTTAGGCCAGGTGGGGTGGCTGCTTCACGGGTCCCTTGGCTCTGCTGAGGTCACTTACCAGAGCACTCACTGCCCTCTGATGGCATGTGGGACTTACTCCTTCTGAGGCTTGGTGGGTGCTGGAGAGCATGGGCTCTCACAGGAGTGAACTTTGCCTCATTCGCAGACACATCGCCATCTTCTAGAACAGCTGGGGTGCACAGAAGCCTCTTGAGAGTTCAGCAACGATCCTTGCACTCTGTTCTCACCCCTGCCCAGGTCTGGGGCTGCAGCCCAAGTCCTTTTCTCCCATCCACCAGCTCGGCGCAGAACCAAAATTGAGCAGATGATGAATATTTGTGGCTTATTTTCAAAGCATACAGCTACTTAGCATTATCGCCCTCAGTTTCCTCATCTGGAAAATGGGGTGATCGTAAGCTCCACCTCTTGAGGTCGCTGGACATGTGACTGATGTAAGGCACGTCCTCAGGACAGTGCTGAGACCTGGGCTTTGGGGCTGCTGCGGCTGTGGATGGAGGGCCGGGAGGCATGGTGGATGCTGTAGGCTGCAGGGGTGGGTTGGCTCAGTGTTTTTTTTGGGGGGAGTGGGGGTGATTACAAGAGAAAAAGGGAGAGGACAGAGCGTAACAGAAGTCACAGAAGTCGAGGAAGTGCTGCCACTGCCCGGGGCAGAGGCTTGGCCGTGAACTTGTAAGCATGTGTCGGAATGACAACAAAGGGGACGCCCCGCCCCTGCCCCGCAGGGCCCTCTGTTATGACTTAGAGGACGTGTTTTGAAGACTCCAGTGAAAAGCTGAATAATTGATTTTGAAATATTTGAATTCTGGAACATGAAATGGAACCCGTTAGGCTTCTCATGTCCCCTCCTCTCTTCCACAACAACACGGAGCTCATTTCAAACTCCAGAAACAACAAGAGGCCGCGGAGACCACCCCCAAGGCGCACCCCAGCGGCTGATGAAAGCAGCAGTTGGAATTCCCGAGGGGTGGGAAGGAGTCTAGGGAGCGACTTTCCCAGCCTGGAGACTCGGGGAGCCTCCAGCCCCGGCCTTCCCAGGAGCACAGACTCCCATTCATTTAACCAGGGAGCTGCTGCAGCTGTTGGGAGGGGCCTTGAACCGCTTTAAAACAACGCGGATGAGCAGAGTCACTTGTCAGCAGGATTTGCTTTTTAAAAAAAATTAGTGTGCTTTGCTTTCCAGAGCACTTTCAGGCTGCTGGGAACACTGAATGGGAAGCACGGAGGGTTCCCAGGGCGCCCGCCCGCCTGGGTTCCCTGATTCTCTGATGTCGTATGTTAGGGGCAAGGCGTGACCCTTGATGACAGCCAATGCTTTTTCTTTACATTGTACGTTGTGCACCTTTGGACTAATGTGTGATGGTGTCTGTCCTTGGTTAGTGTCCTAGAAACTGCCCCGAGGGTCCCTGGTGCTCGACCCCTCCACCCCCACCCCCTCCTTCCCATCCCCAACCTTTCACAACCATTGAATTTTTGACCTTCTCTACAGTTTCACTGCAAGTTTGGCCTTAGAGAATTTATTGGGTCATAAGCAAATAATAGGACCTGTAGTGAATTCATAAAGAAATTAATCAATACATATTAATGGTGCAAATTTGTCTCACAAAATTAAGAAAAAAATAATTGGAGAAGAGCTGACAACCAAGCAACTTTCTATGAGAGCGTACAAGCTTACCCTTTAACATAAAAAGTCTTTTTTTAAAAAATTGTATTTTATAATATAAAATGTCCTATAAAATATAATATGAAGGGGTGCACTTTTGAACTTGCAAAGTACCTTTGCCTCCACATTGCCATTCGACTCCTCCATGGGGTGTGAAGTGAGGAGCCGTCTAGTCTCGGTTTTGGTGCAGTGCTTACAGGGACACTGGCCTCTCCCCTCCTTCCCGCCTGTCTCATGCCCTCCATTTCATCGTGGGTAAATATATTTTTGCCAATTCAAACTGACTCAGTCACTCTGGTGTCAACCATGGTCTCTTTGGGGCCACTGTCCGTTGACTCTGGATTCTTCTCTCGCTACCAGGTTCTTCCCCCACTGCCTGGGGTGACGTGGATTCTGAGGCTTGGTTGCCTGGGTCAGGTCCCATGTTGCGTGGTCAAGGACTCCCCCAGGGTTCAACAGCATCCTGTGCTCACAAAAATGTTCAACGATTGATCAGCTGCCTCTTAGCTGCTGGCTCCCCAAGTTCAAAAGTGCCACTGGCCTTCTCTGGAGTTTCCTATCCAAGAACCGACATCAGCACCTACCCAGTTGCTCAAGTCATACTTCCCAGGCGGTCCCTGGGTCCTTGCTGTATCTGACTTCCACTGTGCACTCTTAATCTGTAGAAATCAATGGGCCACAAATAACAACTGTCACTGCAGCCAGATCACGGGACAGTAGAAATAGCCTACACAGACTGAGTTCGTCATTTTTTTGCAAGTCTATATCAAGAGCCGGTGTCTGGTGCAGGCTTCCTGGATGTTGGAGATGGTGGCCGGCTGGTGCTGACCTTGGCCACACTGGGGACCTGAGAGGGCAGGACAGGCTTACATGAGGAACCCGACCCTGTCAGTCCAGTGATGGCCCAGCTGCCCTTCTCCAGTCCTGTCTTTCAGGCTCAGAGAGGAACCTGTGAGCCAAAGTGCTCACGGTTGGTGGCTTTGCTCGGTTCTTGGCTGGAGGGGCTGCTGTTGGGAACGCCAGGCCACACTCTCCTGGTTGCGGCTGCGCCAGATCCGGTCCTACTGGCCACACTTCCTTCCCTTTTCCTCCATGCTGGGAGAGACGCTCATGGATCTGGAAAATGGATCTGAAGCATTCTTCTGTGCCAGCTGGAGTCCTCCCTGGGCCTTAGAGAAGCATGTCCATGCTCTGGAGGGGGACTTGCTGGGTTTCTACCTGCAGCTCCATGGGCCAACGGGCTGCAGCAGTGGGGCTTCGGCCCAGGTTTCCAACACAGCTGGACTCTAACTCTGCCCTTCTGGGGCTCACCAGATGCAGCCCCAGATGAGTGACACCAAGCGGGTGCACAGCCCCACAGTGGCCGAGGGGCAGGTGACTGGGCCTGGAGTGGAGGGGCACATCTTGCCCAGGAGCCTCGCGTGGTGGGGCACAGGGAGCGTTGCCGCCTGGCTTCCGAGTGCGCTCTGGGTGCAGCGCCCTGCCCCTCGCTCTGGAAAGCTTCAGGCGACACTGGCCGCACTTCCGATGGTAGGCGGTGGCCAGCGGTGCCGTCTCCACCTCACCACTGTGGAAAACGCAGATAAGGAACCACCAAGGTGTGAACGAGTGCAGGATTTTGTGGCCAATGGTGTCAAGCCAGGAGTGGGACACCCGGGCCGTATCGATGCCGCGGCTGGAAGGGCCTGGTGCCCCATGTCCTCCGGGCAGACTCTGGCCCCTGGCTGGACCCATGCAGGGGCGTTCGCAGAACCAGAGGCGGGTGGACCGTCAGGCTTGGCAGGGGCTCTGGAGGTGTCTCAGTCTCACTGAGTCTTGGAAGGAGGAAGTGTGGCTCCCAAGGTCGTCTGTGGGGTCAAGGTAGACGGACCCCAGGACCTGGAAGAAGGCACAGAGCCTGTTTTCCCACAGCACCAGCTGCAGTAAACTCCGAGCTCCCCATAAACTGGACTCAAGTACAAGGAAGGCAGAACAGAGAGAATTACGATTTTTCCATCTGGAAGAAGCATGGTGATTAGGATCTCTGGGCGCCCATCCACTTTTCTTGACGGGAGGATGGGGAGAAGATGATACATAATAGACACTGTCCAGCTTTTGTTTCAGCCTGTGGGCAGGTGTGCGGGAGGCTGACCGCCTGGTGTCGCAGAGCCCTCTCTTGAAGCTGCTTTGTTCCTAATCAATCTAAAAATGGTTTTAAAAGTCTGGAGTATCTTCTGGCCCCAAGATGGCTAAGACAGGCTGAAGACTGAGGCGCATATCCAGTTTGACTTTTCCATTAAAGATCACCCTCTTACCATCTTATTGGAACCATAAGGGGCATATCAGCTTTGCCACCGGCCGGCTGCGTGACCTGGAGTGGTGACCCACCTGCTGTCCTCACCTGGCTGGCCTCTCAGGTAAGCCAAGGATTCAAGTCCTGAGAATATGAGGGTGGGCACATCGCGTGAACCCCGGGCCTCCCCTCTGTGTTGGCCAGGTTGCCAGACCGCCTGGCGTCTCGGCCCTGGGTGGGGGGATCCCCTATGCGGGAGGGGTCCTTGGAGGGCCTGGCTTGGTTGGTCAATATAAGGAAACGAGCCTCGTTTTTCAGCTATTGTACAGGAAGCTGCCCCTCTGCGTGCAGAGTGGGGAAACCGAGGCACGGTGACATAGCCATGGCCACGAACCCCACAGAGGCCACAGCTGGGAGGCCACAGCCCCCTGCTGAAGCCGCGCCTGCGCTCTGTGGGTGCTTCCTGCTCTCCAGAGCTCCCTGGCATGCATGCAGCAGTTTTTCCACCACAACAATTTGTTTTTAGGATTTTTTTCTCTGAGGCAAGTGGAGGAACATGGGCACGATCGTTTTTCATGGCTCAGTTACCCTGCAATCTGCAATTTTGAGACGGTGGGAACATCCCCGATGCTGCGGTGAGGCGCGGCAGACCCCGGCTCCTCTCTGAGGACCAGGCTTAGGGCAGAACACGGGCCTCGTCGGCCTCCCGTTCTGTGCCTCGGACCCTCAGGGAGGCTCTCATCCCAGAGTCCCACAGAGATCCCACAGCCTCCTGAGTCTGTTCTGGAAAGAAAATACCTTGCAATTTTGGGGCAGATTCCTCATACTCAAATCGTCACCCTGCTTCCCACCCTTCATACATGTTGCTTTGAATATTTTCTCCCCAAGACAGTCTTATTCTCATGAGGTCATGCTGGCTTTGGGGACAGATGTTCTTGAGTCCAAAGCTGACCAGAGGGGGCGAGTCCTGCCACCTCCTGAGCCTCAGCTTCCTCATCTGTGACAGGGGCTGTACCATCATCGCCATCGAGTGGCCCTGGGGGCTGCCTGCGTTCACAGAGGTGAAAAGTCTGGAAGAAGCAGAGAGCAGAACTCGGGCGCGGCCTCATCTTCTTAGTTACGACACAGTCTAGGACGACACAGAGAACATCGCTGGCTGGAGCGAGTGCCCCTCCCCAGGAGCTCTGGGCTGGTGGGTATGTGTGAGGTGGCTGAGAATCCCGGGCCCCTGGCTGAGCCCAGGCTGGCCCCGAGTCAGAGTGAGTGTCAAGGCTCAGTGCATGGCCTCCACAGCCAGCCTCCGCGTTCAGTTCCCACCCTGCCATTTTCCAGTGGCCAGACACTGGGCAGTAGATTCTGACCTGCGGGCTCCTCATCAGCCCCGAGGAGGAAGAGCTTCCACCAGCAAAGTGAGAAGTGCCTGTCTTGGCACATGGGATGTGTTGAGAGGGCTGGAATTTGTGCAGCCCTTTTTCTGGAGGCATACATCCAGCTGCTGCCCACTGTCCACTGGCAGGGCCAGCCCACCCCTTTGGGAGAGTCTGGAAGGCTACAGGGCAGAGCCTCCCTTTCCTGCTACCCCTGCTCTGGAAGCCTCCCCTGGCACCCATAGGACTCCGAGAGTGTCTCTGGGGATCACAACTCAACAGGGGAACACTGAACACTTGGCGCCACTCGGGGGGGTCCCCCACCTTGCCTGCCCTGCCTTGGGTCCCACACAGGTCCGTCTCCAGGGCTCCTATGAAACCCCATCCCTCTTCCTGCCCACCCCGCTCCCTGAGACCCGCATTCCAGCAGGAGTCTCATCCTTGGTCCCAGCCCTGCAGGAGGAGGAAGTGTGTCTCAACCTTGGGCTGGGTGGGCACCTGGGCTCGTCCCTGCTTGGCCCCATGGTGGCCTCTTCTCAGTGGGGCAAACCTGAGCCTCCACATCCACTTCCCCTCCAGTGAGCCACAGGCTTGCCACCCATTTCTGTGATCCACCTTTAAGAGATGGGTGCTATCTGGTAGGGTGACTCCCAGGACTTTTTCCATGTGAGAAGAGGTGATTTTTTTTAAGAATAAGGCCAGGACCAGACCCTGGGGACAAGGGTCTCATATAAGAACAAGGAGTGATTTAGTTAGCACTTCTAGAATCTTCCTTGGTGCTGGTGTGGAGGGAGGAGCTGGTGACCACCATAGCCTGCTCTCCCTCGTAGGCTTGCTCCTCTGCCTCTGCACTTCCTCTGGGGACGTGGCCCACCATCCAATCCGTTTTCAAGCCCTATTGAGTCCCTTGCACCCTACATCCAGTTGTCAGGGGTCACTGTGTCTGTCCCTACATGGACCGCGTCCATCCATGTGCCCAGCACTGTGCTGGGCACAGAAGGCACAACAGCCCTGTGCTTGGGAGCTCCCATCTGGGGTGATGGCGATGGAAGATGGCAGAGGGCCTGGGGGGACACTCAAGGCCGGGTTCCCTCCCCAGCACTGCAAAAAAAAAAGAACAAAGGAAGTCACAGGTGCCCTCCCTGGAGCCCTGCAGCCAGCAGCCCTTGAAATCTTGTCTCTCCCTGGACTGTGGTAGGTCCAGGGCTCCAGGGAGGTGCGGCTCTTGCCGCCTCACAGGGGTGGGCTCAGCTGTCCCCACGGGCTGCTCCGGCTCCGTGTTCCCGGGCCGGGATTAAACGTTCATTTAGGACGGGGTCTGCGGAAGGCGTCTCTGGTTGCAGCCGCCAGGCAGATCTCTCTGGAATCTCCGCGGCATGGAGCAGAGGTCTGCTTTGGCAGCCGGCATGGGAGCCCTAACCAGGGAAAGATGACAATTGATGCCGCCTCGGAAGGATCGCTTTCTTGTTCCGCTGCCAGAGGAACACCGTGGGGTAGGGTCTGGAGACAGAAAGCCAAGCTGCGTCGGCTGGAAAACTTGTTTTTATTTATGAGACTGATTTGTATATGTTAAGGCCAATTGCTAGAAATTGGTCCATTTGCAAATTGGCAGACAAAGAAAAATCTTGATTTAGGACTAAAAGCAACAAAGCTAAGGCAATAAAAAGAGAATCACTTTTCTTAAGCTGAAAGAGCAGACGCCTGCTCAAGCTTATTTCTTCCCCCTTTTCTTCTGAAATTCTTCTCTCGTTATGAAAGAATTTGGGATGATTTACAGAGACACAATATAATGGGATAAAAATAAATAGATTAAGAAACCAGGGAGAAGAGAAAATCAAGGTAGAATAATAGAACAGAGCCAGAGAAAAGATGATATGTGGGAATATATAGAAACTCTCGGGGACGTGCGTGATATTCTAGAGGGCATTAAAATTGTTAATGTTTAAAAGGTTAAAATTGAGGTGCAGCATACATATATATTAAGGGGGAGTCTCAAGTGCACAGAAAGCTTGAATTTTCACCAGGTAACCAGCACCGATGAAGATACAGGACCCTTGCAGACCTGCCACTGTCCCCTGGTTAGTACCACCCTGAGGGCAGACACAACTGGACTTTTCCCACCATGCATTTGTTCGCTGTCCTTGAAGCTTCAAGGAAATGGAGTCATGTAGAAATGCCCTTTCCTACCGGCTTGCGTCCCTCACTGAATCCGTGAGGCCTGTCCACGACGGTACCAGTGACTATTCTCTGCTCCCCGTCTCTGCTGTGTGGTGCTTCCCTGTATGGATACCCCGTGACACAAAGGACGTGTCCGTTCTACTGGTGTGCTGTTAGCTTGTCATTGCTGTGAACGACATGCGTGACAAGAGCAATTCAGAGGAGGGAAGACTCATTCTGGGCTCATGGTTTCAGAGGTTCAGTGTATGGTCAACTGGCTCCATTGCTCTGGGCCTGAGTTGAGACAGAAAATCATGGCGGCAGGGAGCAGCAGAGGAAAGCTGCTCAGTCATGAAAGGAGGGTGGAAAGGGAGGAAGAAAGCAACAGGGAGACACAGAAGGGATGGAAGAGGACCAGAGACACCCTTCCAGGGCATTCTGCCAGTGACTTTCCTTCTTCAACTAGGTCACCCTCCCCAGGGATCCATTCAGCTTCCAGTGGATTGACCCACTGACGAATCAGAGTCCTCATGATCCAATTGTTACCTAAACACCCGACCTCTGGACCTCGCTGCTTTGGGGACCATGCTTTCCACAGGCTTTGGGGTACACTGCAAATCCAAACCATAACAGCGGTGACGGGTATTTGGGTCATTTCCACTTTACGGCTACCATGCAAAGAGCTGCCATGAACATTCTTGGCTCTATCCTGTGGGGACACACACACGCACTCAGCTGGGTGCGTGCCCAGAGACGACTGCTGATCAGGTGGACTCGGACACTTAGTTCTAGTGTGACTGGCATGCATTCCTCCTCAGGCATCACACCCTCCTAAGCCTCCTGCAGCAGCACGGGCCAGCTCCTGAGGCTCCACATCCTCGTCACTCTCCGGTGCTGTCGGCCCTTACCCAGCCACTCCCACAGTGTGGTGCTTCCAGGGCCTGCCCCCTCCCCAGGGCCTGCCCCCTCCCCAGGACCTGCCCCCTCCCCAGGAGTCAGCTCCCCTTCTTTGGACCAAGGCACTGATTTCCAGTGGAATCCACCATTCACAAGCTCCCAGAGGGTGCCTGACCAGGCCTCAGCCAATCAGCGTGCCCCTTTGCCTTGGCTCCCATGAAGGGCTCAGATGGATGCCTGAGCAGGTCCCTCTGCTGGGAGGTAGGTGTGCCCACAGGTGGCTGCAGCCATCCCGGAAGAGCTGGCTCAAGAACTGGGTCAGCACAAAGGAACTAACCAAGAAGACAACACAGCAAAACAGCCTTGAAGACCCATCTGAACTCTGATGGCAGTTGTGACTGGAACCACACCCACCCTACGGGACCTTAAGACAGGTCAAATCAGGTTTTCAATTACTTGTAACCCAAAGAGTCCTAGTCAATGCCCATGAGTCCTCCAACCCCACGTGGACATTGAGGGAACACAGCTCAAGGCACCCCCGTGAGTCTCGTCTGCCCTCAGAGCCTTCGCAGAGGCCACTCCCTCTCCTGGGGACAGCCTTTCTCCGTGTGCCTGGACCCTTCTGTTCCTGTAGGCCGCCTCTTACACGCCTGCTCAGTTATGCACATTCTTCGTTTATTTTGCTTATTGCTTACGGATGGCGCCCCTCTCTGTCTGTGATTTCCAATAGGCCCCGGGGCAAACTGATTTGTTCTCACAGGAAGCCCTGCGTCCAGCAGAAAGCTGGGTCCACCAAAGGCAGACAATTAATATTGTTGAATGAATGAATGAAGGTGTCCCAACCTCGGTCTGGGCACCCATTGACCCGACGCTGGAGGACAGTACCGGCCCCTCCTTGTGTGTCTTAGTCTGGATTCTACCAGAAAGAATCTGAGCCTCCGACTGGAGAGAAGAGAGTCATGAAGAATGTGTTATGGAGCAGGTCTTGGCTCACGTCTGCTGGAAACTCTGGGAAAGTGCACAGACAGTCCCCTCAAGGGAGAGGGAGCTGGGGTGTGGATACCCTGACTCCCCCGAGCCACCTCCGACCAAGGGCTCATCCCAGGGCGCATGGATTCCAGCACTTCCCGTGGTGGTCAGAGAGAGCCCTTGGGCAGGAACATACAGGTGCTGGCCTTGGGCAGGGGGACAGTGCACTCTGAATGGTGAGTGGGAAGGGGATGTAGATGTGATGTCTACGGTGGCGGCTGCCCAGCTAGAGTCCTTCCCACGCCCTGCTGTTCCAGGGGAGCCCCTTCGGAGGCCAGAGCATCTCTTTTGCCCAGACCGAAAGCACAGCCTCCTTCGCTGCTGCGAATGGCAAGGACGGGTCACCTGGGGCTGGGGTGGGCACAGTCCGGAGGGCTGCTGAACGCCCTGCCAGGCGTCTGGCCACAGCAGCTGTGCGTGGCAGCTCCACACCCTGCCCAAGGGCTGTCCCCGAGGCTGGCACCCTACTTCTCTCCCTCAAGGACTGGGGTGCAAAAGAGCTCCGTGCAGAGTCTGAAGTGAGCACTGTTTACACACCACTGACTCCACAGCGTGTGTCCCCTCCAGACTCCCAAAACTGCGCTCCTTTGTCTGGGGTTAGCCTGGTGGTCGAGCGCTTGCCTGGCATGCACCAGGCCCCGGCTCCATCGCTGGCACCACAGAGCCGGCTCCCTGAGGACGCCCCTCCACCGTGTGCACCGGCTGGCTGCTGGCCAGAGGTCCAGCCTGCCCAGAGAAGCCCCAAGCAACGGGTAGGTGGCTGCGTGCCCCGAGCCACCCCTGGAGAAGGCCTTTTCAGTCTAATTCCAAACTGCCCCCAGGTGTGCACCCAGCAGCCACAGGCCAGGCTGAGGCGCAGCGACCCTGGCCAGGCTGACCCTGGGTCCCTGCAGAAGACGGTTTAAAACCCCCGGGGCTTCTCCATAGCCAAGAAGGACGGAATCTCCATGATCGGCTCAGGCTCCAGCCCTTGGCAGTTCTCACAGCCGCTTTACATCCTTTGATCCTTGAAGCCATCCTTACTGTGACCAGGCCTCTGTGTATCCACTCTTCAGCCATCCAGGGAGATGCAGAGAGGGAGAGCAACTACTTGAGCGTCACACAGCAGAACCAGAATGAGGACCCTGCCTGCCGAGTCCATGTGGGGGCGTGTTCTCCAGCACAGCTCTCTGCACCCCAATGTCCAACCCTGAAGTCCTGAAGGGAGGCCACCCGTCCCTTCCTGCCTCTTAAAGAGACTGCTCTTCTTGTGCCCACCCCCTTCTTCTTTAGTAAGTAGAACCATTAGTTTTTATTGACGGGACTAATGCTTTTCATTTAGGGCCAATTACAATAGGAAGGGAGACGCTTAAGGGTAACTGGGTGATGAAAGGCCCCCATTAGGGAACAAGCTCGGGAGCTGCTGTTTCCCATTTGTAATGCTGGTTGCACATGCGAGTCATATTTAAGCCATAAACGGTGGCGCCCAGGGAGCACTCGCGGACTGCCTTGAGAAACCCAATACTTTTATCAAATCGCCAGATGGCCCTGTATTAGAGAAACCATTTATTTATTTTCTCCCTTCAGAGCTGCTTAGCTTCTCAGAAGCTGGCTCCACCCAACCCCACGGACCTTCCAGTAGCATCTCTGCTCCTGCTTGAAATAATTGCCCTTTAGGTTTTATTGGCGCCCCAGTGGCTGCTTGTAAACTCTTGCTCATTTCTTTTCTTTTCAATTTTGTTCAACTGGTGGAGAAAATGAATATGCACTCGGTGTCTTCCCGGCCCTGCCGAGGGGCTCTATCTTTCATTTGTCTGAAATTATTTGGTCCCTGCAGGATCGTCAGATGTGCCCATTTCACAGATGAGAAAATGAAGGCTGGCAGTGGCTACCAGTTTGCCTCAGCCCAGAGGCAGCAGAGGAGGGATGCCAACCCAGGGTTCCTACCTCTTTTCAGGGCTGCAAATAATTTGGAACCTACCCTGAAAATTCCTAATAGCCTGATATATTGTATATTTACATAGTATTTCCCCCCTTTAAACCAGAAACTTGGCAAGGTCCGTGATTACGTAGCGGATCCCCAGATGATTATGGTGTCTGGGCTCCGTGGAAGCTTTTGGCATTCACGGCTGCCTTTTTTTTTTTTCTTTAGGTTTGTGAAAGTAAACTGGTGCTTGCCCTGAGGGGCCTGGGCTGGTGGGGTGGGAGCTGTGGTGCGGCTGGGTCTGGGAAGGAGGCAGACATCAACTGAGAAACCTAAGCAGAAAGCTGGCCCAGAGAGAGACAGGGACGTGGGGATGGGCAGGAAGGGACCGCTCCCTGGGGTGGGCGGACAGTGAAGGAGGAAGGGACAGAGGGGCTTCAGGAGGGTGGGGAAATGCAGAGTGCAGGGGCAGTCCTGCGGCCACGCCCTCGTGCGTGACCCTAGAGCAGGAAGAGAGTCCTTACGCCACGTGGTGAGAGCAGCCCAAGCCAGCAGCCCAGGAACAGCAGGGACAAACGCGCTGATGTTTCAAGGAGCGGCATTGTGGAGATGAGTGCGGGGAGCTAACCGAGCAGGGCTCAGCGGGTTCCCAGATCAGAGCTGGCGGCCTCCTGTCTCGCACAGCACCACCGCCACGTGCGCTATGGTACCCGTCTCCTTTTAGACCTGAGAATGCGGAGTTCCTGCAGGATTCTCCCAGTAACAGGGAGGCTGGAATTCGAGCCCAAGATGAGGGGACAGAGCCCTCCCACCATGGCACAGGGCTCACCCTGGTAGAAGGCAGGCGACAGAGAAGACGTCACCACCCGGGAAGGCACAGCTCTGCTCCTCCAACAGGGCCAGAGGATGCCAGGTGATCCAGGGAGAAGGAAGGGCCTGCAAGGCTGGGACACCTCCCCACAGTGCGTTTGGGGACCTGACCAGAATTTGGTGAGATTGAGGCAGTGAAGATTCTGGGGGTGGAACCGGGAGGAGAACCTCCAGCCCCCTGCCTGTCACCCAGCCTGGAGGAGGTGAACTCCTGATTTCCCTTTGTTCCCTCGAAAGGGACAATGGAGCAGGGCAGAAGCGCAGTATGTCACGCCCGCCCTTTTGCACAGAACATCTGGGCGGCCCTGGGGACCCAAATACATATGGGAATTCTGATGAAATTTCAGTGGGACTCAAGTCCAAGGTAAGCATGCTGCACCTCCGCCTGGGTGGGGAGGCGGGGGTCCAGGGTGCGTCCAGCCCTCGAAGGCTGCACTTTCTGGTCCAACTGGAGCTTGCCTCGAATGGGGAAAGAAGCCATGGCATTCTAAGAAATGCCACCCCAGCCGTCACCTTGCTTCCTCGTGGGGTTTCCCAGAGTGCGCCCCAAGGGATTGCAAAGGTGGCAGAAGAGGGACGAGGCAGCCCAAGTGAGTTCTGTCCCTCTCAGTCCCTCCTTGCCTCTGGAGGCTGGCAGGGGCAGGGGCGGCATGCAGATCCAGGCCGGACTGGAAACAGCTGTCCGCGGTGCCGCTGGGCGCCCGGTAGGCAGGGCAAGCCACGCAGGTACAGAGGCCGAGGTCCCGTCATTTCCCGCGAGCTCAGTGCGCTGTCAGGTGCGCTTAAAACTGGCACCACGCACTGTGAAGATGGACCATAAAATTCAAGCCAATAATCGGAAATTTAATTTTAAAACTCTGAATGTCGTTAAATAGCAAAGGTCAGCACGCGAGTGGGAAAGCTTTGGGTGTCGGCGCCTCGGCTGGCACGTCTGTCCTGCCCAGACGGCCTCTCTCGCGGGGCCCAGCACCCGGCTGCCCACTTTCCAGTCCCTCCTCGGCCGCGGGGAGAGATCTTCCAGCCCTGGACGCCCCCCGCCCCCACACTGTTAAAATGGGAGGCGCGGAGGGCGTGGGAATGAGACAGATCTGGGTGGAGTCCTGCCTCTGCCGGCTCATCGTGGTGGCCTTGGATCTGTCATTTAATCTCCGAGCACTTTGACGTCTTCATCTAAAAGATCCCAGCAATGCCGAGCTGGCTGTGTGACTGCGGGCACGCGACAGGGGAGGGCGCTGACTTTGGCAGCAAGTCGACCCAGGTCAGCTCAATTTCTTCACCTAAAAAACGAGGCCGACGACACTCAGGGGCCAGGCTCAGCACTGCAGATGGCAAAATGTGAGAAAGTGGGGGCTCTGGTTTAAAATCATGGCTGAGGCGCACGCGCACAGTGGTGCACAGTCGCCCCACCTTTTATTTGCTGGGTCACCTCTTGGAGCAGCTGGCCTCCTCTTCTGGAAAGGTTCCTCCCCCAAACACCGGTTTCCAGAGGCAGTCCTTGCCCACATGACGCCTCCTCTCCCTCATTGCTGATTGGTCCAAGTGTGTCCCATGACCAAGCCTGGCCAATCAGTGGCCTCCACCGGATTTTCTTAACTTGCAACCTGGACCTCTTTTCTTTTCTTTTCTTTTCTTTTCTTTTCTTTTCTTTTCTTTTC
>JAJEJO010003526.1:547547-601047 GCA_020662805.1 Glaucomys volans
TTCTTTTCTTTTCTTTTCTTTTCTTTTCTTTTCTTTTCTTTTCTTTTTTTTCTTTCTTCCTTCCTTCCTTCCTTTCTTTCTTTCTCTAATTCTAGAGGCAAGGCAAAGGCGGGGGCGGCTTCTGAAGCTGAGTTTCCTGTCAATTGGAACTTTTCACAGTAGGATGGTGTGGGAAGCATAGAGGAGAGGCAGAAAGGGAGCCCCCCCCCCCCCCCAACACAGCCCCCAACTCTAGCGGATCCGCCTGTGCAGGGCCCAGAGATGCCTCTCCCTGGGCTCCTGTTGCTTCTAACGCAGAGTGCTGCCAAATCTACCTAATAAAATGCCCCCTTTTCTACTAGCAAAGGTATTGGGCAGCGTTCCACCGTCCTGGAGGCTGTGCACAGGATGGTGTGACCTGGAGTCGACGCTGGAGCTTCTCCACTGTTGCCAGTGGGTGACGTCTGCAGAAGCTGCTTAGTATTTGCTGATCACAGCTCGGGATACCTGCTGGCCTCGGCTCCCAGGGTCTCAGCCAGCAAAGCTGATTCTTCTCCACCACCATGGAATGCAGCATCACCCCTCTTCATGCACGGTTGTGCCCTCCAGTGTGGCAGTGGACCTTAGCAGCTCCCTGCCAATTTCTTCTTTCTGGGTTCTTGTCGTGCACCTTTGAAGAATGAAATCCACATACAAGGAAGAGTGAGTGTAGAAGAGTAGGATTTATTCAAGTGGGAAGAAAAGAGACCAAGCCCTCAGGGTGAGAGGGACCCAATGGCAGGTTGCTGCTGGTATGTGGTAGCGTGGGGGTTTATGTTGCTCTTTGGTCAAGACTGCTGATGGTCCAGATTTATGCTCCTCGGGTTCTGGAAAAGTACCAGTGCCGTTGGTTAGCCCTTGAGGAACTTCTCTGCGATCTCCAGTGGTCTGCCCCCACTTCTGCTCTTCCTGCACATCAGGCCCAGGGCAGCCACTACAGGTGACAGTCAGTATGCCCTGCTTGCCTGGGCTGGCCCGGCAGGCTTTGTTCAGCCACCCCCATGCCGTGATGGCTGTCTGTACTCCTGCCCGCCCGCCTGGTTCACCCCTGCTTCTCAGTGTGGTTAGCGGGCTGGCTGCATGGCTGGGTGGCTGTGGAGCTGTGTTGACCAGGACACAGGCTTCGACTCAGAGTGAGGCATGGGATGCTCCTCAGACTCACCCAGGAGGCCTCTGGGGGCGGCGGCCTCCACAGGAGCTGCCCCGGGCATCGGCGTTGGGCGGAGCCCCCCAGCACTCCAGCAGAGTGGCAGGGTTGACTTAAGAAACCATGGTTTCAGGTAGGCTTGGGTCCAGCTAGTGTTCCCTTTCCACCCTCCTGTCCCCTCCTGTCCAGCACGCCACGACAGGAGATCCATGGGGCTGCAGCAGCGTGTGGACAGTCCTCGGTGAGAGGGAGCCCTGTGCCTGCCCTGTGGGAGCCAGCCGGCCGGGATCCAGAGAGGCGGTTAAACAGGAAGGGTCCATGTGCCATCAGGGAGTCGTTTGCCCTCTTACTCCTTGTGCTCCACATGCTGTCCTGAGTCAGGGAACAGTGGTGGCAAGTTTCACGAGGTCCCTGTCACGAAGGAATTGACACAAACACAGAAGGATAAACCATTGTCACTCACATTCATTGGGCACTTTGAAGTTCAGAAGTCACTTTCACAGTCATCCCTCAATCTGGCTCTCATGAGAGGCTTGTGAGGCATATAGCACCCTCCCCATTTGACAGATGAGGGGACTGAGTTGGACTGGTGAGGAACTCACTGGAGTGGTTCACGCTTATCTCCACAGTGTCATTTAGTCCCTGTGTCCTCCATTCAACACGGCGGGCCGACGAGACAGAGGAGAGATTTGCAGAAACAGCAAAAATTTTTGCTCTTTAAAAGACAGCCTTAGTGGTGTGAGTAAAATGTCTGTCCCGGTACTCCCACGCATACGTGTACACACACCTGCTCCTACTCTTCAACGGCAGTTGTGATGTCTGGACCTAAAGCAGCCATCTTGTGATTCTTAGGCAACAAGCAGGAGAATGCAAAGTCCCCAGGCTGGGAATAGCAGAGAAGGTCAAGGACACCTTTGAGTTGCTGTATTAACCCTAGGCTGCTCTCTCCAGGCCTCCTCTTAGGGGAGACAACTCAGGGTCCATACTGCTTAAACCAAAATTGGGTATTCTGTTACTTACAGCCCGCCCCATTTATATCTGATCCAAACTCCTAGAATCTGAGTGCTGGGAGTGAGCTCTTCATGGCCATCGGTTTCATCCTGAATTGGCAGCCCTGCTCCCCCATGGGAGGTGGAGCAGGCCCAAGAGCCATGGGACTGCAAGTCGGTCGCAGTCTCTGGGCCTGTTTCCTCATATGCGTGATGCTGGTGAGAGTGATTCTTCTGATGCAGAGCTGGTAGAACTGGGTCATTTCATACGTCAAAAACATTTAGGCGATTCAGTGACCTTGGAGAAGGTGGGAGCAGCTGGACTCAATACGCTGCCTCTGCAGAAGGCCCAGAGCCAATATCATCCTCGATGGATAAAGAGGAAGCAGATGATTCCCTGCCAAGGCCAGAAGGGAGAGGGGTGCTCTCACCACTCCCTCCTCATGCCCACTGCCAGTTTTGGCTAGTGAAATGAAGAAAGAGGACTGAAGGACATTCACACCCGAAAGGGAGAATTGGAACTCTCACTCTCTTACCTCGCACAGTCATCTGTGTAGAAAGTTCTATGGAATCTACACAGAAGCTACTAGAACTAGAGCTCAGTGTTGGTAAGTGTTAGGAGTTGGATCTGGAGTGTCTCCTGTGCCTTCGTGTTGGAGGCCTGGTCCCCAGGGCAGAGGTGGGGCTCTTGGGAAGTGACTGGATCCTGAGGGCTCCAATCTCATCAGTGGATTAATCCATTGATAGCTGAATAGATTAGTGAGAACTGGGGGCAGATGGGGCATGGTTGGAGGAAGTAGGTCACTGGGGTGTGCTCTGGGGACGATGCCTTGTCCCTGGTCTCTTCCCCTTGGTCACTCTCTGCTTCCCAGCTGCCACAAGCTGAGCAGCTTTCCTTCATGGTGCCGTTCTGCCTTGCTTTTCTGCCTCACCTCAGGCCCAAACCCTTTACTGAAGCCCCTGAGGCCATGAGTCAAAGTAAAGCATGGCTCCTTGGGGGGGTTGTGCCAGGGATTCTGTTCACAGCAATGAAAAGTCAGCTAACTGACACACGAGTTGTCAGGTTACCAGATGAATAGACAGCAATAGATTATATTCCTATATGCTAGCAATGAATGATGGGACCTTGAAGTGACAAGCAATGCCACATTCCGGCTGTCAGCAAACCAGTGTTGATGAAGATAGCAAAATTTGCAGGTGTGTGGCCCAATGCAGTGTCTGTCACAGCCACTCAGTTCTGCTGTGCTAGGGCTGCAGCAGTTGTGGAAAGGACTTAAATGAATGGACATACCTGTGTTCTAATAAAACTTTATTTTCAAAACCAGATGGTGGGCCAAATATAGCCAATTGTCCATGGTTTGCCACCCCCTGGCATATGTGATAGCAAGCAAATATGACATTGCTGAGGATGTACTTGGCGAAATATGTGCAAGACCTATCCATTAAAAACCACATTCCCTTTCATTAAGGGAAATGAAAGAAAAGAGGATTGGAGAGAGAGAGACTATGTTCATGGATTGGAGAGAGAGAGACTATGTTCATGGATTGGAGAGAAAGAGACTATGTTCATGGATTGGAGAGAGAGAGGCTATGTTCATGGATTGGAGAGAGAGAGAGGCTATGTTCATGGATTGGAGAGAGAGAGACTATGTTCATGGATTGGAAGACACCATATTGCTGGGGTGTCAGTTGTTCCCAAATTACTCTCCAGATTCAGTGCAATCCCTGTCAAAAATCCCAGGAGGCATTTTTTTAGAAGGTAGCAAGTTGATTCAAAATTTCACACAGAAATACAAAGGCTCTTGACTTTCCAAAACAACTTTTAATAAAATGTTGCAGGGTTTCAATGAATATTATTAAGATACTGCAATAAGAGTGTGTTATTAGCATGAAATAGACTAACAGATGAAAGAAACCCAAAGCAATAGACTGTAGAGATTAGAAATAGACTATTATAGACTGGATGTTTATGTGCCCAGAATTCACACTGAAGCTCAAACCCCCAATATGAAGATATCTGGAGGTGGGACACTTGGGAGGTAATTAGTTGAATTTGGCTGTGAGGATGGGCTCCTCCTGGTGTGATTGCTGCCCTTCTAGGAAGAGGAAGACAGATATCCTTTTTATCTTCACAGGTGCCCACAAAGGGAATTTTGTATGAATGCAAACAGGGAAAGGCTGTCTATAGCCAGGAAAATGCTGCTCAAGGGTCCCTGAACTTGCTGGCACCCTGCTTCGACCTTTCAGCCTCCAGAAATGTGAGAAATAAATGTCTATTGTATACACCATGTGGTCTATGATATTTTGTTATAATAGCCTGAACCAAATAAGACATAGATCTACCCATGCTACCCATGTGGGGTCAACTGATTTTCAACACAGGTGTAAAGGCAACCCAGTGTCATCAAATGAGACTGGAGAACTGGATTTCCAGATGCAAATATTTAACCTCAATTTCTTCCCTCCACCATGTAGAAGACTTGATTCAAAATGGGTCACAAACTTTAATATAAAATTGAAAATGGTAAAACTTCTAGAAGAAAACATCATGGAAAATCTTTGTGGCCTTGATGTAGGCAAAGATTCTTAGTTACAACATGGAGTGCACAATTGCACTTGATTAGAATGAACCACTTCTGTTATTCATGATCTCCAAGACACTGGTGAGAGATTGAAAAGATAAGGAAGTGATTGAGAGAAAGTATTTATAAATTCCACATTGGCAAGGGTCTTATATCCAGAATATGTAAAAACTCTTCAAATTTAGTGATAAGAAAATAACTTAAAAATTGGGCAGAATATTTGAACAGACACTTCATCCAAGAAAATATTCTGATGGAAGACAAACATATTAAAAGATGTTCCCCATTATTTAATTATTAAAGAAACACAGATTAAACCACAAGGAGATATTACTGCATCCTGCCTAGAATGGCTAGAATTAAGAAGATAGCAGAGTGAAACAGACATTATTACCTCATGTACATGTATGACTGCATGACCAATGTGATCCTGTAATCTGAATAATCAGAAAAATGAGAGATTACATTGTTTATGTATGCTCTATCAAAATGTCTAAATGCATTCTACTGTCATGTACAACTAATTAGAACAAATAAAATTTAAAAAATTAAAGAAGAAGAAAAGAGGAAGAGGAGGAGGAGGAGGGAGAAGGGGAGAGTCAATACCCACTCTGGTGAGGACATAAAGTAGCTGAGGCTCTCACGCCCTTCTGATAGGAAGGTGAAAGGGCATGGTCCCTCTAAAGACACTTGTTTAAAAAGTTAGGCTCATGCCTGCTGCTGTTTGGGGGTAGGTATTCCCCAGGGGCTCATGTATAAAACTTGGTCTCCAAGGTGGTGGTACCGGGAGATGCCGCGGGTCTTTAAGAGGCAGGGTCTAGTGGGAGGTCCTAGGTCATTGGAAATGCTGCCCTTGAAGGGGACCATGGGACCTCAGCCTGTCCTCTCCCTCTCTGTTTCCTGGATGAAGGCCTATGTGAGCTTTTCCTCCATGATGTTGTGCCCTTGCCAAATGGAGCTGCCTGATCTTGTACTTGATCCTCTGGAACTGTGAACCAAAATAAACCTTTTTTCCCTTCATGAGTAGCTTACATCAGGTATTTTGTTATAGTGGCAAGAAACTGACACATAGAGCTGCCATATTACCCACTCATTCTACTCCTGGGTCCACCCAAGAAGATTAGGGCACATGCCCACACCAAGATTGTAGAGAAACACTCATGGCAGCTTTCTTTGTAATTGCTGGACTTGAGCACAACCCATTGCATCATCCGGAGAAAGCTCAGGCTGTGGGCCTTCTGTACATGGAGCTCAGCGACAGGAAGGAAGGGAGGAGCAACACTCACAGTACGTGGCGAATCTCAAAAGCATCCAGTCACGGGAAGAGGCTGGATTAGAAATAGTGTGGCCGTGTGGGCTCATCGAGGTGAACTTCTAGAAAATGTGCATTAATCTGTGGCAACACGAAGCAGCTCAGGGGTTGTCTGAGTTGGGGAGGGGGAGAAAGTGGGGTTGGAGGCTTGGGAACCACACTAAGCTCAGTGACTGTCCAGGGTCCCTGGTGTGCCCACCGAGGCCCGTGGGCAGAAAGTGAGGGTGTTGTCCACCACCTTGGCCACTCCTTCATTTAGCCTTCCACACTGTCCCCCCCATACTTCTTGTGCTCATGCTGTGTCCTGCCCCAGTGTAGGGAGCCCGGGATGCAAAGTGGCTGAGAAGCCATTCTCTAGTCCAGACCTCGCGGAGGCCAGTTCATGATCCTCGTGAGGTGACTCTCAGCATCTCTGGGACTCGGTGGCCTTGATGGGACATGCACAGATGGGGTTGGTCAGTGAGACCCTGGGGGCCCTCCTCGCCACCCCTGCTCTTTGGTGACTCCAGGGGCTGCTCCCCAGGCTCCTGCCAGCTGGATCCCAGCGGGGCCCACTATGGGCGGCCAAGAGCTGCAGGGAGGGGCGGGAGGAGGTGCAGGCTGTCCCCCGCCTCTCTGCTCATCTCTGCTCACATCCACTGCCCCGAGAGTCTGAAGGCGGCGTGGCTGAGCCTCACGGCACAAATCACTTCAAATTCCCTTCCAGATTAAAAAAATAAGACTCAAGCGCGGACCCCCCAAGCATGGCGGCAGGCAGATTCTTGTTGACACACAGACTGTGGTACACATGAGTCTGTGTCCTGGGGACAGGGCCCACTTCCAGCTGGTGGTGCTCACCTGGGTCTCCATCTGGGCCCAGCACAGGTGGAAGCAGGAGGCTGTACCATGCTCTGGGCTGAGTGAGCCCAGGTGTCTTGGAAGGGCCTGCTGGTCCCGTGTGGGCTGGGATTTCAGGTGGTCCGCCGCTGTGCCTTGGCACATGTGCATCTGCCCAGCTGTGTGAGTCCTCAAGGCTAGGAATCCTGGGCGCCACCGCGGGACACACACCAACCTTTGCTTCTTTCCTGCCAAGGAAGCTGCTGCTGAACCCAGGAAGCCTCCTGTCACCAGGGCTGTCTCAGCATTGAGGAAGCACAGGCTCCTGCCCGCAGGACCCCAGGCCAGTGGGCAATCTCCCAGGAGGACCCTTTCGGTTTTAATACGCACATTTTAAAGACCACGTGTATATCTTGCCAGTCCATTTTTAACCAGTATTTATTAAGAAAATATTAAAACTATGTCCAAATAACTCAACAGGACTTCTTCCCTAAATAAAATGATGAGTAGAAAAACTCTCCAATTACATTTCAAATCAAATCCACCAACAGCCATGTCCACGTGGCTCAGTAGAGGGAGGAGCCTCTCGATGACATTGGCCCCAAGGAGAACTCACCCTCTGTCCTGTAGCCCATCCTGCTGCCCCTGTGTGTCTGCAGCACCGTTCAGAGCAAGCCCGTGCTCCTGCCTGGTGCTGCCCAGCAGAAAACCACACCAAGAAAGGAAGAAAGGATCCTGCTGCATGAGGAGTGCATCAGCCAGCTACTGCTGCGTGACAAGTCATCCCCCAAATTCAGTGACTTCGAATAACACAGGAGACTAGAGGTTAGCTGACAGAGCTGGTATCTGCTAAGATGGGGAATGTACTGGAAATAACAGGCTGGGCCATGTGCTTCTGAGGCTGAGTCAAAGTTCTGGTGAGTTTGAGAGAGGGGCATCTCCCAGACCAGGTGTCAAGCGAGAAGTTGTGCCATTGAGCCTGGGTCTCAGCGGGAAGAGCAGGCCTGATCCACGTCTGGGAAGCCTCCTGGTGTTCAAGCCATGGGTTGGAATGAAATCAACCAGGTACAGAATGCGGACAAGGAGGGAAGGTGCCCAGGCATAGGTGAGACCAGGGCAGGGGTGCAGTGTGGGTATGTCCAAGGGCAACAAGAAGCCCTGGTGCCAGTGCTGCCTCATCTCAAGTGGGGGCCATGGGCTTTGAAGTAGCCCAGACAAGCTGGGCATGGTGGCATACACCTTTAATTCCAGCCACTTGGGAGGCTGAGGCAGGAGGATTGCATGGTTGATGCCAGCCCCAAAAATTTAGCAAAACCCTCAGTAACTTAGTGAAACCCCCAAAAGGAATAAGGATCTAGCTTAGTGGCAAGATGCCCCTAGGTTCCATACCAAGCACAACAGATAGATAGGTGATAGATAGATGATAGATGGATGGATGGGTGGGTGGATAGATAGACAGATAGCCCAGACATGTGTTTTGTTTTTTTTTTTAAAAACATCTTTTCAGTGACCAACACTCAATCTCTCCAAGCAGCCTCTTTTTGAGCTTCTCTTGACAAACAGGAGCTCTGGCGGGGCTGGGCTTGCATTTCTGCCTGGCCACACTGGCCGACTGAGTCCCCACCATGCCTGCCTCCTGGCCGCCCCGGCTCAGCTTCCCATTCGGAGGAATGAGAGCTTGCACTTGAGGCGTGGGTGGGCCATGTAGGGCCACGGCTAGAGTCCATGTGGCGGGCCAGGCTGGCCAGAGATCTCTGGGGAGTGAAGAAGGAGCAAGGAGAGGAGGAGGGGAAGGGCTTTCCCTGCAGGCCCGCCAGCTTCCCTAGGCACAGGCCTGCTTGGGGCATCAGGGTCTTGAATGAACGCAACAGGAAAGCGTGAAGCCAATCTTCCCAAACGCTGCCCTCGAGGCCCAGAGGAACCCCAGTGGCTCTGGGCGGTGCACTGGGCTGCATCTGAAGCACTAAATACAAAAGATTTGAGCAGCTGCAGCCTCTGGCTCTTCTAGGCCCCAGTCTGGAGAGCAGTGGAGAAGCCACCCAGCTTGGACCATCCAGCGGCCCCGTGTAGAAGAGCGGACGGTGGAGGAGACACGGTCTCTGGGCCAGACTCAAGGTGCTGAGGCACAGCACTGAAGGCACAGGCAAGCCACTCTGCTGTTCTGGACCTCGGTTTTCTCATCTCTGAAATAGGAGAGGGGTTGCAGTTGGCAACAATTAATTACAATGACGCAAGGAAGTTTTTCCAAGAGGGTTCCCACCTTGGTCCTCAACATAGGGCGCTGACGCGGGATGAGTACTGCTTAGGAGGGACAGGACACCAGGTTGCATGAGTCAGCAGGCAGGCTGCTGCCACTACTTGTGGGCTGTGTGACCTTGGGCAAGTAGCTTGACTTCTCTGTGCCTCAGTTTCTCCAGCTGTAAAGTAGGGATCACCATGATCCCTGCTATTCAAGCTGGTCGTGAGGCTTGCTGCCACTGTAGTAATGAGAATGTGGGTGCTCACTGTGTCCTGGGCCTGTTCTCTGGGTCCTTATTTGTGGGGTTAGAACCTGCTGAGTGGTCAGCACGGCCTAGCCAGACCAGATGTGCCTGAGGCTTGCTGGCCGTGGTGCTCGGATGAGTGGTGTCCCCCAGAATCTACGTCTGCCAGGGCCTCAGAATGTGAGGAGAGTATTTGGAAATAGGGTTTTTGTGGATGAAGTGAGTTAAGACCAAGTCTTCCTGGGGGAGAAGGGCCCTAAATCCAGGGACTGGCTTAAGAGACGGGCCAGTGAAGACACGCAGACACAGGGAGAAGACGGGGACAGAGGCTGGAGGGAGCGGCCACAGCAGGGAGCACAGGAGCCAGGGGCTGGAGGACAGGGCCTCCTCCCAGGGTCGCCAGAGACAGCAGCCCTGCCAGTGTCTACACTCCGCCGCAGAGGTGAGGAGCCTTCTGCAGTGTGAGCCCCCGGCCATGGCGCTCGGTTACAGCGGCCTGCGACCCCGAACAGCCAAGGTGGTTGCTGTATGGATACAGAGCGGGGCGATCAGAGGGGGGACGGGTGCGGCGATGAACCTCAGGGCAGGCGGCCCGGGGGCCATTCCTGCCCCACGCCCTGCTCTGAAACTTATTTTACCTTCCAAAATTGGAGCCCTTTGGAAAAATTAAAATAGATTCTTATGCAGGGTCCTGGTCAATAAAAAGGGCGCGGATGATGTTCTATTAGCCCATAGAAGCACCCACTCGCCAGGCTCCCGGCACGACCGCAAGGGATTCTGAGCTCAGATGCGTGGAGTGACGCTGCCCCCTCGCCCTCTGCCCCTCGCCCTCTGCCCCTCGCCCTCTGCCCCTCGCCCTCTGCCCCTCAATCACTGTCTCCAAAGTCACTTCAGAAGTGTGTTTGGATTCGCAGAATTAAAAGTACTTTCATTCACAAGCGTAGATGGCTGCCAGCAGGAACACCTTTCAAACACCCGTCCAGCCGGCTCAGGCAATGCGCTGGTCACCCAGGAGGCGAGACGGTTGTTGTGTTTGTTTGTTTATTTTTTAATCTTTTTCTTAAGTCTGCACAAAATCCAGCCCCACTGGCAGCCCACACTCGGCAGGTCCGCGGCGCCTCCCGCGCTGCAGTGCGTTTGCACTGATTTGAGCTCGTGCTTTTTCATTGCGTCATATGACAACATTGGAATATGAAATGAATGTCTGAAAGATTTCCGAAAAGCAGTTTAGGACGACAGGTGGAGCTGTCCCCAGGGTCCCTCCCGGCTCAGACACCTGCCGTGAGGGGACCACACTGCCACGTGGCAGGAGGCAATCAGCCTTTCCGACCTCGGACCTTCAAACAAATACGCACTTCTTCCCTGGAGAGCAGGGTGGGGACTGAGGCTGGGCTCAGCTGGCCGTTTCTTCTGGTCTCACCGAGGTTGCTGTCATTTCTGGAGCCTGGTGGCTAGCTAGAATGGCCCCTGCGAGAGGGCTAGACGGCTGGGGCTACCTGGCAGCCGGTCCTCCGGAGGCCAGGTGTGCTGAGGGTGAAGGCCGAGGGGCTGGGGGGAGGAGCCTGTGCTTGGCCTCCTGCCTCACACCCACTCCTGTCCTTTGGCCAAAGCAAGGCACGGGGTGAATCTGGACCTCGGGGATAGCTGCTCCGGGGAGAGAAGCTGGAGCCACGTGGCCAAGGATGTGGTGCCCCTTCCCGTATCCCTGCCCTGCCCATCAGGAGAGGGAGATTGGATGCTCTTCCAGGGGCTGGGGTGGGTTTGCTGGGGCGTCCAGAACAAAGTGCCCCAGACTGGTGGCTTCAATCACAGATGCCAAACTCCTCACAGTCCTGGAGACTGGAAGTCCAAGGTCAGGGTTTCCACGGCTGGATCCCGCTGGGGCCGATCTCCCTGGCTTGCTGAGGGCCAGCTGCTCCCCATGTCCCATCGTGGTCACCCCTCTGCATGTCTGGGTCCTAGTCTCTTTTTCTTGAGGGTGCCGGGCATGCGGGGTTGGGGCTGACCCTGATGACCCCTGGTTAGGCTGGTGACCTCTTTGAAGACCTGTCTTGGGGTATAGCTGTATTTTGAGGAGCTGGAGGTCAGGACTTCAACAGACGATTGGGGAGTGGGCCCAGCTAATCCATGAAGCGGGGAAGTGGCTGGGGATCTTCCACCACACACCAAGCGGGCTCCTCGCCTCTCCAGAATGCCTGGCCTCAGCCACAGTGGATCCCTCCTGTACTTCCTGCCTCTGGGGGAGAACCCAGGTCCCTCCAGCTTCCTAGCCTGTGACTGGGAAGATGAAACCAAGGTCCCGAGAGGAAGTGCAGCCACATCAAGCCCTTGGGTTTCAGGTGAAAGCAACTGTCTTCCCACCGAGTTCCCCGGGCTTGGGGTCGGGGTCCCAAAGCCTGCACCTTAACCAGGAGTTGGCTCAGTCCTTCACACAAGTCCCAGCTGGTAGCCATTTGTGACAGTTCCAGGACTTCCACTGAGAAGGAAGCCCCTGGAGAAGTCCAGGGCAGGCTTCCCAGGGGCTCCGGGTGATCAGCGAGCTCTGGTTTCTTTCTCCTGGGACGACAGCTATAAGCTCTGGCCTAACTCCGGCCGGGCCCCTGAGCCACACCACACTCCCTCCAGTCCCTGCCGCTGCCGGGACCAGGCGAGGCAGGCTGACGAAGCCCTGGGAAGCACCAGCATGGAGTCGTCTTGGTAACTGACATGATCTTCATCTCTTAATAAAAGGGAGGACAGAGGGAGAACTGGGTGGTGACTGGGACTTTTCTGAAGCTCTCAGTGACAGTTGAAGGCTGAAGTGGAAAACGCAGAACTCCCAGGACGACCACAGGGCTCTGGAGCTCCAGCCCCCTGTGCTGCAGCCTGGGAGGAGGAGGAGGGGAGCAGAGTCCAGGCAGGAACCCCCTGCCTCGCATTGAAAAGGGTTCGAGACCTTGCACTGGATGCACTTAGTGACGAGAAGTGGGAGAAGGAGGGCATCTGGGCTCAACATGAGCACAGGGGTAGGAACATCAACAGGGGCAAGGCCAGACTGGGCAGCCATGGGGCTGTGGATTTGGCCAGCCCAGCTGGGAAGATGACTCAGGGCTTCCTTGTAGCCAAAGTGAAAAGGTCAACACCCTCAGGGAGAGATTCACAGGGTCTGAAAGAAAAAAATGAGCATTTGCTGGAGGAATGCAGTTCCCAGAACTCCCTGCAGGTGGTCCTGGGTTGGAGTTGCCCTGGACATAGTTGGAGGGGGTGAGGAAGGTGGAAAGGATGGGAGGTCTTTGAGCTTGGAAGGTCGCAGTGGCCAGATTGGCAACAGGCAGTCACAGGCTGGGCCTGGGCAGTTACCTGATCCCCACTGTGCCATGTCTGCATCTGGCTGGGCTCCGGAGTGATGTCCTACTGACCAAGAGTGGCCCACGCCCACCACGGGCTCTTAAGGGTGGCACCCAGAGGAGGCAGGATCCCCAGCTCCTTCGCCCTCCTCTCTGGGGCTTTCTTGCCAGCGGAGGCCCCTGGCTCTGCTCTCTCAGCTGTGACGAGGAGTTTCTGAGTGACGCCTCTTGGATCCTCTTCCCGCGCCCCAGCGTGACCCTGGCTGAAGTGCAGGCTTGTCCTGGTGAGACGCCTCCCATTCCCCTGACCCCTGGCAGCCCTGCCTTCCTGGCCGACCCTGGCAGGTGCCATGCAAGTCCCTCCAGGGGGTCGTGGAGAGAAGTGGGGGGCTGTGGGGTTGGCCACCCTCTTCATGAGCCATGTAGCCAGGTCCGTGCTGGTCAGGTCTCCCCTGGCAGGTGCTCCTGCTGGGCCGGGAAGGTCCTTGTCCCCCTGCACCATGGCAAGCCCCGAGGTTGGCTCCTAGCTCTGGGTTTGATGAGCCCTTCCTCTCACTACAAGGTCCCTGAGGCTCCTCCTGGAGCTGTCCCACGGACCATCCCTGAGCAAGGTGGAGCCCGGAGCAGAGGGGACCGGCACCGCAGACCCCACAGCAGTGTGCACCTCCTGGTTCAGGCCGTCATCCTTTCCATTAACGACGGCCTCATTTGTGGCCCTGTGAGTGGATCGGCAGTGCGGCAGTGCCTCTCCCTGCCCTGCCCTGCAGCCCGCCTGGGCTGCCCCTGTCCCCGCACACCCTGAGCATCTCCAGTCAATCCCGAGGGCCTGTTCGGGGTGCAGGCTACACCGCAGCCCTCACCCGCTTTGGGCTGGAGAGAGGAGGAAAGCAAGCAAAGTCACTTGTGTGGAAACTCCAGGACCCGACCAACTCCCAGAGGCCGTGTTTTATTTGCACGGTTTCCTTCCAGTCTGCGGCCCAGGCCGGCGGGCGGTAATATATCAGCTCGGCGGGTTTAACTGGACAGCGGCAGGGGCTTGTAATAAGGATGTGGTAATACGCACGCCGAGCTGCAGGCCCATAAAACTTGACCTTATAAATCTCCAAGTGCATCGATTCCATACAGCAGCCGCTCCCTGCGCTGTGAGTCCCACCGGGAGGAAGAGGCCATGGTACCAGAGCGCCACCCGCTCTACCTCCCTTCCCCGAAACTCCCCATGACAAACTCCTCAGGGCCCACTAATAATTCCTTTTTAAAATAGGAATTGCCACATGGAAACCCCTCAGACCCGCACTGGTTTCTGAGATCAGGGAGTAGGGTCCTAAGGGGGCTGAGCTCACTACAAATTAGAATAAAATGTTCCTGGGCCCCTCCCTCCCCTGCCTTTCTTCAGCCCCTTTGGAGGTGAGGGTGCTGCTGCCTCTTACTCTAAATTAGGTTTTGCAAACTTTTGTAAAGGGCTTCTCAGCCCATGGGGTTTTGTCCCGGCTACCAACTTTGCTGTTATAGGGGCAAAGATGGCGCAGACAATATAGAAAGTAATCAAACTTATGTACAAAAATGGGTGGGCTGGATTTGACCCCAGACCAGAGTCGCCAGCCCCTGCTGTACATGGCGCACCCCATCCCCATCCCCGAGCGTCTGCACTGGCAGCTCACCTGAGTGGCAGGCGGACCAGCTCAGAACGCACAGGTTGACACCCGGGATCTCCTGGACCCCGGCAGAGAGGTGCCGTTCCTCCTCCCCGTCCCAGGGGGCTCAGAGCTTCCCAAGTCCTAAGACCTACTGTGATCAGAGGCAGGATTCGAGTCTGCAGTTCTGGGTTCAGGTGCCCAGGCGAAGAACCGTGACCACATTCTGGGCACCATGGTGACAGGCTTGCACGCGTAATCCCTGCTCTGTTAGAGTTGCTGGTCCCGGCCCCTGGCTGTGTGGCTTTGGGCAAGTTGCTAAGCCTCTCTGCCCTCATCTGCCGTTCTGAAGGACTGTCACAGGATTACATGAACACGCAGGAGGCTCCTTGGGAGACTCTGAAATGCTGAGTAAATGTTAGTTTATCTAATTTTCCTAAAGAGTCCAGGCAAATGACGGGACAGACGTCTTTTCTGAATTAAAAATCTCTAAGTTGGCATCTCCTTCTGCTGTCCCCGATGTTGGCGAGAGACTCCCACAGGTGGAGCTGAATGTGAATTTGATTAAAGACCCCAACCCTGAGCTCAAAGTGGATGTGAGCTTCGCTGGCCCCGCTGGCCCCAAAGGGAAGGACTTTGAACCCACGGGAACAGGCCAGGGAGCAGGGGCAGCTCCCTGCCGGCCCTTTAGCGGAGGCTCCAGCAGCATGGGGTCCTATTTAGGGAAGCCGTTTCCCTGTCTGGGCAGATGGCCTGCAGGAACGGGGGCTCGGCCGATCTGGTTTCAACTAATTCTATTAAACGAAAAGTTCTGCAGAGCAGATTCCTTCCCAAGCCCCTGTCCACATGGCAATTTAATCGAGTAAATTAAAACATCCTTGCTTTCTGTCCACATTGCGCCTTCTGCGGTGGCCTCGTGGGGAACTTGGCGGGGGTGGAAAGGGGAAGTCTGGATTTGTAGGGGCTTTGGCCCAAGGGGCGCTGCTGGAAGCCCCTGGAAACAGAGGCAGGGCTTGGAGAAGGTGGCAAGGGGCCCCAGGAAGGGGACGCTGTGAATGGAGGACCCGTGTGTTGGGCTCACTGGATGCTCAGTCGCCCAGTGCTACCTTGTGACACAACTGGAGACACTGAGGCTGGAGAGGGAAAGTGGGTCCATCAGGGTCCCCCAGGACGTGGTGCCAGCCAAAAGGACGGCTGTGGCTAGAGACCTGCCACCTGGAGGAATCTAGCAGGTTGGAGAATTGGCTCTCTGTGGAGCCTCAGGGTCCACGTGACTTGGTCACATCCTGGGAAAACAGGATTTGCTGTTTCTTTTTTTGTGTAGCGAGCAGCTTGGCATCTCACTCTGCCGACCCCTCCATGCCAGCCCTGCCAGCCCTGCCTCGGGCGATTCAGGGGCTCTGTCTTCTCAGTAAGTCTGCAGAGGCTGTGCTGTGACTTCCAGACATCTCTGTGGAGGACCAGAATCTTCTTGTGCTAAAATCTCACCTGTTATAAGGCAGAGGGAGCAGAGCTGGGCTGGTGGACCCAGGTTCCTCACTCGTGGGCCTCTCTGCCCACCTCCCTCATGGTGGCTTCCAGGTCCTTGGTGCTCAGCTGAAAGCCACAGTGTGTGGAAGGACAACCTGGGGTCTGCCGACCCCTCGACCTCACACCAGGGAGGTCCGCAGTGATCCTGGTCACACAGTAGAGCCCTGGACGGGCTCTCACTTGGTGGCCTGGACCTCCTTCCCACCTGCCCTCTCGTGGTCTCCTGTCCCATTTCCATGAAATACTCAGGCTGGCACTAGGGTCACCCCATTGCGTGGATGATGAATCTGAAACTTGGAACTGCAAGCCCATTGGCCAATGAGCTTGTCATCACTCCTGGTTACATTGTCTTCTGGGCTTGTTGAAAGCAGCCAGGGACAGAGCAGCCTGAAGGGGCTCAAGGCACAGGGTGGGCGAGGGGCTGAGGTTCAGGATAGGGTGGGCCCTACACCAAATGCGTCTGAGAGGATGTGGGTTTCTGTGGCCTTCATCTAAGTCTGGTCCCTACCAAGTTTTCCCTGGGGTTGGTTGACAGCCAGGCTGCTGGTGGTGAGAAGGCTGTGGCCAGACTGGAGGTAGGACTCCCACCTGGGAGGGCAGCGATGCCCATCCACAGCAGGAGAAAGCTCTGCACCCCCCGGGGCAGTGTCTACTTGGGGAACCTGGCCAGCCAGTCATCTTCCGGCCCCTTTCCTCCCCCTGGTTGCCATGAAAATGTGAGAGAGTGTTGGCCCGCAGCCCCAGGGGTCTCGAGAGGGGCTGGCCTCGGAGCCACTCTGAGCGAGGCTACCCGCGCCCCCTCCTGCCAGGGTTTAACAAGGACTTGCCCAACCAACGGGTGCAGGGACCTCCTTCCACCCTCAGACCCCAAAGGTCACCGCTTTGATCTTACTTCTTGTCATTAAAGGATCACCTGGGTCACCTGGGCGGATGCCAATCTTGCTCAGCCCACAGCCACCGTGCAACCCGGCATTCAGCTACTGTGTTCTCTAGAGCAGCAAAGACGCCTTTTTAATTGCATGTGTGGTTTGTTTGTGTTGCTGAGTGAGGACCCCGGGGCTTGGCGCGTGCCAGGTGGGCTCTCCGCTCCTGATCCCGTGTTTAGTGTGCACAGGCCATTGTGTGCTCGGAGCGGGGGTCTCGGCATGGCCGGCAGCTCCGCCCTGGGCAGACCTCTCTGGGCATGCGTGGCTGGTCGTGTGTGAGCACACCCTGTTTGGTGTCTGGGCAGCTCAGGGCCTGCTGGATAGGAGCACATGCGAGGGGAACAGGCTGGGGCGTGTGATTTGCTTGTGACCTTCCGTCACTTGGGACCTAGTAACCAAGCCAGTCACCAGAGTGACTGGGGCTCAGAGGACAGGCTCGCTCAGATCCATCCCCGGGCCGGGACCCACCTGCAGGTCAGGGCGTCAGGAGAAGGACGGCCCCTGCCCACGCTGCCCTGGAGCAGCAGCCGGGAGGGGAGAGAGGGCCGTCCCACGAGGCAGAGGCACACTGGGAGGCTGGGGACGAGCCACAACCACGGGGAGAGGCCGAGCAGATGTGGGAAGTGAGCTTTCCCAGCGCCAGGGGAAAGGACTCGACTCTGAGGTGCCCCGAAGGCTCTCTGGCCAGTCCCTTTAGAGGCCAAGGGGACAAGACTCTCAGGGGCCTGCTTGGGCTGGAGAGGTGGGGAGGGGTCCATGAGGTGAATGATGGTGTGACCCCGGCCCCCAGAGTATGGGACCTGGAGGAAACCTCAAGATCTCCGAGGCAGGGGACGCGGGTCTGCAAGGGGGCGTGACTGCTAATCCTTGAACGGCCCTGGCGTTGGGTGAAGCCCTTCACTGAAGACCTCTTGGTACCTGACTGTTAGCACCCTGATGGTCACTTGTGCCCTGAGGCCACCCCCGCAGCAGTCAGAGATGTGGACCTTCAAGCCAGAAAAATGCGGGGTTGGCTTTGAGCTGCCTCTGGTACTGTGTGGCCTGAGCAAGCTCCTCCCGGGCCTGTCCACAGCACAGGGAGGCACAGGGACCAACACGAGCAAGTGCTGGATGGCATCTCCCGTGGAGGGAGGAGTGGGGACGGCAGGGCTGGGTTCCTGGGGCTACCTGGAATTTCCGTCGTATGTAACCTTTACATCCTAGCAATGGATCTGGATGAACTGTTACTCAATAGGCATAGTTGTCCTTTGTCACTGGAGTGCTCTGTTCAGATCTCTCCTGGGCTGTACCTCATGCTTGGCTCCGACAGGAGAATGCAGAAAACCGATCCTGTCCGTTGGTGTCACCAAGCACGTGCTGGTCCTAGGACCCCAGCCTGACAGTGAACCGGGCAGGTCTGGGATGGTGGAGGCTGGGAGGCTGGTCCCTGTTGCTGCTCTCATCTGGCTGCTGGGAGACGCAGCCCCTCCCTGCAGAAGAGGGCAGGGGCCATTCCCTCCATGGGGTCCCCTTCTGGGGAGCAGTGGTGCCACTTCCACAGTCTGCACCCGGTGTTCACCAGAGCCGATGACCAGCTAAGCAAGTGCAGCAAAGTCAAGAGCTTGCCCTGCAAATGACTCGGATGGACAGCTGCCCCCTGCAGACCCGTCCGCATGCCCCCTGCCCTCATCTAAAGCATGGCTCTTCTGAAGACCTGACGTGGCCTCTGAGCGCTGCTCTGGCCCATCTGGGCCATCATGGAAGCCGTAGATGATGCTTCCCAAAGCCGTCCCGAGCTTCGCTCCTGGTGGGAACAGCAGGAGGGAGGTGGGCCGTGGAGGAAGGCGACCTCGTGGTCCAGCTCGGCCGCGTTAAAGGTCTGCTTCGTGCTGCAGAAACTTCTCCTTCTGTCAAATTCCAAGCACAAAATTCACTCCACATACTTTCAGAGACGCGTGTTTTATCCGCTTTTAATTAACTCGTTTGGAAGCTTTCATACTTCCCTCGAAATATTTTATTGGCATGTCGCTGCCATTGTTGTCCTTGGGAAGGCCGCCGGTGCCGCGGAGCAGGGTCACCCAGCAACACGGCTCGGCATTCCAGCGCGCTTTTGTTCTTTGCTCCCCACAGGCTCTCGGGGCTCCTGCATTTACTGTTAAACTATCCCAGAGGCCCACACCCGAGCCGCGTGATCCCGGTGCTGGGCTGCCTCTAATTGATTTAATTACTCATAATTGCTCAGTTGGGTCTATGCATCCTTGTGCGTGATTATGGTGGACAGGAGGGGCTGTGGCAATGCTGTGTCCCCTCCTGGTTAGCGGGAGGGTCATGCAGTCACCCAGTCCTCGTGTGGCCCGGGGAATCACTAATCCAGCCCTGGGATGGGACTGACATACTCAGGGGTGGGGGTGGGGGACAAACCTGCCAATATCTGGGTGAACGCAGGGGAGGCCAAAGGGAGGCAGAAGCAAATTCCATCACAAGGAGACGAGATGTCATCAGCCCAAGGGCCTCTAATTGTCCCCATACGCGTCTTCTTAATTAATTCAAGACAAGTAAATGATACGAGGCCCTGGGTGCTTCGTGGGGCGGCTTCCTGGAGACTAATATTGGAGGCAATAAAAAGAGCCGGGCCTTTTCGTTTCTTAAAGGTCCCCAGTCGTCCGTGCCCTTGACCCCGGCCCAGCCTCTCCTGCTTGCTTCAGAAAGTGGCCTGGATGGACTTTGGGGCAGGTCAGCCATTCTGGCATTGGCAGAGAGCTTACCCTGGCTGACACCTGTGTCACCTCAGGAAGAGCCACGAGATTAGGCAGGGAGGGAGCTTTAGTCCCATCCGCAGCGAGGAAACTGAGGTCCTGGAGGCATGACTGGGTGGGGACCTCCTGCAGGGAGAAGGGAGAACGCAATTCCAGGCCGGGGACCCCTTGCCTTCCACCGCTCAACCCTCTGGGAGAAGTTTCTGAGCATCAGAGTGTCCCCCTCCGGGTCCATGTTCCTAGGGAAGGATCGTGGCCTCCCAAGCAAGCAGCCCGCAGACACTGAAGCAGACCCAGGAGGAGGGGGGCGGGGAGGAGGCAGCCTCCAGCCTCCAAGGTGCCTTCCTGCTCCCCCGATCTTCCCAGGCCAGGGCCCCACGGGATCCATCTCCCTGTCAGAGCCACGTAAATGCGTGGTGTGCGTGGACCAGTCCTGGGCTGTGCTTGGGGAAACCGAGGTGGGGAGACCGGTACTGCCATGGGGGGCTGCAGCAGCCGAGGCACTGACACCACCCACTTTGCCCCTGCCACCACCGGGGTCTCAGCCGGCAGCAGTGTAACCTGAAGCAGATCCTAATGTCCCCACCATGGTGAGCAGATCCCAGAGCCTCGACTTGCCCTCCGCCGGCCTCGCTGGATCTTTTCTAACAAAAACACAGAAATGGCTTTTACAATCCAACAAGTGGACGTGGAGGGGTGGACGGCAGCCGCAGCCCCTGGAGTCCAAAATGCACTATCGCAAGGACACGATCGCAAGGATTTACTGAATTGATTCTGAACCACCGAAAATCATGGAAGACGCTGGGGCCCAAGAGAGAAGAGAGAAGAGGAAAGCTAGCAAGAAAAAGGCTTCAAGACTCCTGACAATGAGCAATTCTTCATGGAACAAAACTGTTACAATAGCCAGCCTTTGATCCTGCCGGCTCCTGTTGCCAATTGTATTTTGTCACCAATGGGCTGTCACCCGCGAGGGAGCACTTTTGAATTAAGCAGTCTGCAGCAATTTAGTCTGCGCTGGCTTTGAAGTGCCAACATCAGTCAGGCCAGGGCTAACTTTTTTCATTAAAAATTTTTCAACTTCTCTAAGGGGGCTTTTTGCCTTTTTTTTTTAAGCCTGCCGGGGCATTTAGATAAGTTGAGCCTCCAACCCGTGGCCCCGAGACATCAAAGGGCACTTGGCCCAGTGAGGCTGGAGGCAGCCATCATTAAGCCCTAATGGAGTGCTTCATTAAGGTCGCTTCAAAGGCCCGTTTACAGACTCGGAGATTGACTAATTTACACATTGTGGGAAAATTGCTACCAGGTCTGCCCACACCCCAGCGGGGGCACTGACGCCCTCTTTCTTTGAAAGGCGGGAACTGCAAACTGACCCTCTAATGGCAGAATGGTCTTTTCAAGGCAAAAACCCAGGTCGGGCGCTGCCCCGAATTTTAGGTCTGGCTGCCCGAGCACTCAGCGTCTGCTGTGGAGCTCTGGTTCCACATGTCTGTCCAGAGGACAGACAGACAGACAGAAGCTGGTGAACCTGGAGCCAGACACTCCTCACACACCTGGGTGTGAATCAGCTCTGCTCCTACCCACAAGGAGACTGAGCAGCAAGTGACATAACCTTTCTGGGCCTCAGTTTCCCTCACCTGAAAATGGGTGTGATCCGCTGAGGTGGAAGGAGGGGCAGCCGTGCCGGCCCCTCTTAGCTTAGCATGAATGTGACGCTGGGCACTGAGTCTGCGCCCTGTCCCCCCATGCACACCCTCTTTCTGAGATGATTGACCTACTGGAGCATGCCTGCACACAGGGTTAGGGTTAGGGAGCCCGCAGGGTTGGCCTTCCTGCTGTGTGTCAGGCCAGATGCTCTGGGGATTTTCCCCTGGTCAGAGAATCAACCTGGGAAGCGTGTCAGGAAGTGCCTGTCTCTGGGAACTTCCATGCACACCCACCCCTGAGCTGAAAAGTTCTTGCCAGTTACAGGAAGCTGGTCACCAAAGCCTCGGGAGCGCGAGAGCCAGCATGGAGGTCCCCTCCCAGGCCACTCTGCCTCTGACCTGCTGTGCAACACCAGTCACATTGCCTGCCCTCTCTGGTCAGCAGAATCCCCCCTGAGCCTGAGAGGAGACGGCTGGATGTACCCAAAGCCCCCTCCAGCCTGGTGCTGGGGGTCCTCCCTGCTCTTACAGCACCAGCGTCACTGGGACCCTGTGAGACATGCAGAGTCTCAGGCCACCTGCCCTCCAAATAAGCATTTGCGGTGGCCCAGGAAGACCCAGGGACTGGGCCTCCCCCTGGGGGCCAGCCTGGTGACTTGGACCTAGTCACAGTCTAGATTCACAGCCAGTCCCCTGCCACATCAGCTTTATGTCACTCGTGTACTTCCCAAGGCCATCTGGGAACTTGAGAATGAAGGGAAGGGAACTCTGGTCACTCATTGAGCACCTACTGCATGCCAGGCCCCCTGCTGGTGCCATATGCATGTCAGTAGTGAGGCTGTGGGTGATCCTACTGAGCAAGGGAGGTTAAGTGACCTGCCCAAGGTCACACAGCCTATGGGCGGCACTCTCCAAGGGCCCGTGTGCCTCACCTCTCCAGGCTGCACAGGAAGCCCAGGTGCCCTGTGCCTGGAGATGCTCCGAGGAGGCTGGGAGGAGGGGACCCGAGGGGTCCAGCGTGCTGGCCCAGTGCAGTCCTGCCCCTCCTCCACTTTCCATTTGCCGATCTTCTAATTAAAGAAAAAAAGTCTCTACAGTCACTTCCTCTGCTCAACCTTTCCCTTAAAAAATCCCCCTCGCAGCCCTGGGTTCCCAGCCTCCAGGGAAGCCGCCCTGGCCACGGGCAAGATCGCAGCAAGCCACTTAGCAAACCGCAGATTTCAGAGGCCTCGTCACATCTGCGTTTTATCAGCTTTTTCCGGATAGTATTACCCCGAGCAATTGTCTGCAGACCGGCGGACAGCTGAGACCGAGACGCTCAGCGCGGAATTACGGAGAAAGGGCCGGAGATAAAGCCCAGCACATGTATCCCATCAAAGTAATGAAAGCCGCCGGCCGCCAGGCCGCCCTGCCGCCTCCTTCCGAGCTGCCCAGCCGCTCCGCAGGAAGGCTGATTAACCCTTACTAGGTGAGGCGGGGAAGAAGAGCAGGGGTCATTCAATACCCAGGCTAATCACAGCCCCCAACAACTGGAGTGGGGGGCTCAGGGGAGGGGGGCCGGAAGGAACAGCCGCTGCAGAGGGCCACTCTGACCTCAGGATCAGCCCTGCTGCATTTCCTGTGGCAGGACTTGTGGGATGGGGTTGGGGGTGGGGTGGGGTAAGTATGGCTCCCAGCGCAGGCAGCAGGGAGAGTGAAGGAACCACAGCAGGGTGAGTGAATAAGAACTTGGTGCCCACCCTGTCCTGGGACCACTGCCTGGGGATGCTGCAAGCCGGGGAAGCCAGGCCAGGCTTTCCATACGAGCTCTGATTTTCTGTGGAGGTCACGTTTGCACTGACCAATGTCCACTGAGCACCTACTGCAGGCCGGCCACCTTCCTTCCCTGAGCTTCCTGTCCCACCCATGGTGTGGTGTGGTGTGCTTGGAGCGCCCTCCCTGACCTCCAGCGTTTCCAGTGAGGTGTCCCCAGTCCCTGCTCGCATGACCACTGCCATGCGGGCATCTGTGTCCTGCCCTCCGGGACAACTGCGCTGGTATTTGCACCTCCACCCAGTGGAGACCAGGGGCCTGGGCTGTGCCCGGCCTACCCTCCCTCTGTGCTGACCAGCCCTCCTGCTGGCGGAGTGCGCCTTTCTCACGGTGAGCAGGAGCATGTCTGGTTATTCTCGCTAAACATGGAGGCCTCTCCTCTGCCTTTTCACTTCCTGTGTCTGTTTTCCTATCAGGACTTTATTTTCTTTTGTCTTTCCCTCTTGTTGTGGTGCTGGGGATGGAACCCAGGGCCTCATGTATGCCAAACAAGCACCCGGCCACTGAGCTACCACCCCAGATGGTTTTTCTTTTTTCTTTTTTTTTTTTTTTTGAGACAGGGCCTCGCTAAGTTGCTGAGACTGAACTTGAACTTGCTATCCTCCCGCCTCAGCCTCCTGAGCGGCTAGGAATACAGGGATGGCCACCACTGGGCTGGGAGTTCCGTTTTGGATGCAGCCAAAGCCCTTCTTTTGTCCCCATCTGCCCTGTGCATGAGGGTCTTTGGAGTAAAATCGTTCCTTCCTCAGGTACAAAGACACCTCTTTTGTGTTCTTTGATTAACTTTATAATTTTAACATTCACATCTTCACCATCAATCTACCTGGGGCCCCCTTTGGAAAAGCTTCCGGAGACATGGCCACTCTTACTGCAGGAAGACAGCGCCCTCTGATGCCGGCTGCTGCTGAAAGGACCTTCTCCTCAGCAGGACCTGGAGGAGTTCTGGGGTCCTGCCCTGCACCCACGTGGCCACCGGCCCCTTGGGAAGGGGGCATCGTTTAGAGCCTTGTTTCCCACTCTCTTCCCTCCCTACTTCCATGCCTGGAGCTGCTGCTTGGACATCTCTCTCTGTTTTGGATTAAATCACAATGAACAAAGAAAAGGAGGCGGAAGTGATGGGAAGTGTTGAGGGACCAGCCTGTTCCAGCAATGGCGTCTCCAGCAGCCACATGGCCTGTGTGCACGAAGGACAGGGGTCCCGGACCCACCTAGAGGCGGTGCTGGCGATGTGCCCCGATGGTCCTACCGGGTTCTGCAGTGCGACGCCCACAACCACTGTGGCTCCAGCCTTAGCCGCAGGCCAGTGGCCAGGGCGCCGCCCTCCCATCCCGCTGGGTGCCCCCCCTCCAGGGTCAGCTCCTGGCCCACCCACCTGGCCGGGCATCAGAACCGCTGAGGTGCCGCCTCCGCCCGTGCGCTTGGGAAGCACCCAGCGGAAATGGACTCTGGAGGACCTTCCGCAGCCTGGGGCCACTATTGCCAAGGCTGGGGACCAAGGCCGGAGACTCCGACCACCAGCCCCGGCTCCTCGGGAGCTGCGGCTCTGGGTCTCCAGGTGCAGGAAGTAGGAGGAGCTCAGGACACGTTGGCTCTTATCCGCCTCCTGTCACCCTGTCGTCCCTCAGGGGGTCTCCGTTGGCCCTGTCCAGGTCGGGTGCTCAGCTCACGGCAGGTGGACTCAGGAAGGGCGCGCTCCCAGAGCAGCGCTCGGCGGGAAGCTTCTGGAAGGTGGGCACCCGCCGTCCCTGATGGGCACTCTCTCCCAGAAGTGGCCCCCAGGAGTGCCAGGGACCCGACGCGGACCCCACAGTCCCTGGGGCAGGAACTCAGCCCGGCGGAGGAGGCCGCCGAGGGTGCTGTGCCCGGGCCCTCGCAGCGCACGCAGGCGCCTGTGCAGCGGGGCATCCCCGGCCGCAGGGAGGCAGGACGCATGCGCAGTCTGCCTCCGTGGAGATGGGCAGAACCGGTTGATGAGGGAGGGGACAGGTGTTCTGGGCAGAGCGTTCGTGAGCAAAGAGAGCCGTGGGGACACGAGGGATTCCTCCTGAGAAGCAGAGGGGTCTGGAATGTTCCACAGGGCTGCAGACTCCGGCCCCCTCCAGGCGTGGAGGTAGGTTGGAGAAGCCACAGCTCCAGGCCGAGGGACCCTCCCTGCTTCTTGTCTAGCCCCAGGGCTTCCTGATGTCCTGGAGGGCAGGGTGGGCTGGGGCGGGGCTCTGGCTTAGGACATCTATCCGTACAGATGACTGAGATGTGGGTAGGGCCGGGCCTTACCTCGTGGGTGGATCCTGGCACCTTGAATGAGTGCCTTCAGTGGCTCAGCTGTCCTGCCCCTGGGACTCGAGGAGACAGTGCCACCTGAGTGACAAGTGTCTCTTCCCTCTGATGTTTCCACAGGCCTCATTTGAGAAGCACAACGCAGTCTCCTTACAGAGGGGGAAACAGGCCCAGAGAGGGGATCCCCGCCCCGTCCATCCTTGTGGGGCTCACAAGGATCAGCCCAGGCTTGTGGAAAATGATACTTTGGGGCTTCATTTTAAAACCATGCCACTCCCTGGTCACACCCCCTAGGGTGGCCATAAGCAAAAAGGAAAATGACTGTTGACTGAGGAATTGGGACCCTGGTGTCCTCTCAGAGGGAAAGGCAAGTGGTGCTGGGAAAACAGTTGGGCAATTTCTCCACTAGTCCCCACCGGCGGTGGCCTCCCTCCTGGTGCACAAAGCCAAAGGAGAGGGTCCACATAATGCTTGCTCACAAATGTGAGAGCAGCACACTCAGTGCCAGAAGGTGGAACAGTCCCCAGGGCCATCGGCTGTGAGTGCGTACACGAGATGTGGCCATCTGTATGGCGGTGATTCCACATAACGTGCGTTGGTGGAGCTGGAGAGCAGATGGGCCGTGACCAGGGCTGGGGAGCGCAGGAGTGGGGCGTGAGGGCCAGGGGTGTGGGGTTTCCCTGAGGGGCAGGGAGAGGTTTGGGAACCAGGTGGAGGTGGCAGGCACACAGCCGGGGATGGACTGGACGCCCCTGAAATGGGTGCCTCACGGGTTCATTTTATGCTGCGTGAATTTTCAGCCTCGGTCAAAATGGAACTACCTTGGTTATGTCTGGAGGACTTTGGAATAGCGCTGGGAGCTTGTGTTGACAGAGGACCAAGTGCTTGGTCACATTCCAGCTGCTTTCGGGAGGACACTGTTGAGCATGTGACGTCTCCTGCAGTGCTAGAGCCACCTTGTCACTGAGCTGCCCTACACTTGGCCATTTCACAGATGGGAAAACTGAGGCCCAGAAGGTGAAGTGATAGCCCTGGGTCATAAGCAGAGGGCTGGAACTGGGATTTCGGTTCAGGCAGTCCCACCCCAGAGCCTGGGAGCCAAGCCCCGCAGGGAGACTCTGGCTTCCTGAGACTCTGGGTGTGTTGTTGGGGGGGATGGGTGCTCCCTGAGGGAACCTGGCCAAGAGGCACCCCGTCACTCCAGGGCCACCATTCCTCACGGATGCCTGTCTTGGACTTGATGTGCCTTGGGAATCATCTTGAGGGCACTATCCTGGCCTTGAGGGTCCCTATTAGTGAAAAGACGGGGCCACTTTTAGGAACGGCCGGTCTCGAAGGCCAGCCCGGGAATTACCCGCCCCTCCTGCCAGCCCTCTGCTGGGTGGGGGCTGCGGATTCCTTGGTGGATTCTATCAGGTGCTGTGCAGAGATGGACAGATAGAGTGGCCAAGTCCCGGAGTGGATTTATAAGCGGAAATCCGGGGATAAGAGGCTTGGAGCGCTGACTAAATCGACTGCTGAATCTCAGGTTCCAAGGAGGCTCCATTGTAAGGTTAGATGCTGGAAAACTTTGCATCAGCCATGGTGACCAGAGGCCATCCCCACAACCACTCATGAAATTGTGCCTCGGTCCAGCAGTGTCCCCCTGGTGGGCAGGCAGGTCATTCCCCGGTTGTGCTTTTACCTGGGAAAGGCAATGCGGTCGCGGGAACAGGCAGGTTTCTTCAACCCTGGACGTTTGTTCTCCACCTGTGGGAGCTGAGCCTGCCTTGAGCCAAGCTGTGTGTAGCTGAGCCATAAACTGAAACCCGCTAGGGAGGGAGCCATGAAATCCCCACTGACTGCCATCGGCCTCCTGCCGCGCTGGCCCAGGCAGGCCCGTGTGGGTGTCACAGGAAGTTGGAAAATGGCTATTTTTGCAGGTGGGCAACTGAGGCCCTGGGAGGTGTAGCGCCAGGCAGGGCCACAGAGCAACTCGGGGTGAGATCCAAACACCAGCCCCCTCCGAGAACCTACCAGTGAGTTCCTTCTGCTCCACCCAGGGTTCCAAACCAGGCTGCGCGGCTCTGGGAGCTGCTGGGACCCAGGCTGGCTGCTCCTTGTTCCCTCTGAGCACAGCCAGCTGCGTTTCCTGTGTTGTGACCCTGCTGTTTCCCAGTTGCACCCAGAGGCGTCTCCCCAATGCGTGCAGAAGGTCCTTCCTGCACTGGAGGGGAGGAAGGTGCCCCACTGAGGCACTTGGTGAAACTGAATAAGGACTTGGACTAGACAATGACATTATGCCAGTGTCGAGTTCCCTCACTTTCAAAACTATACTGTGGTTCTTTTTTAAGAAATTCAGGCAGAGGCACTTGGAGATCACTTCAGTGTCTCTCGGCACCCAAAGACCGTGGCTTAGAAGAGCAACGCTTCATTGCTCCTCACTCTGTTCTGAGCCCTGAGCTGGCGAAGCTCAGCTGGCCGGCTCTTCTGCTCCTATGGCTGCTGCGTGGCCACACTCAGCTGGTAGCCAGAATGTTCCAGCAGCCTTGTTCGCATGAGGAGTGACTGACGGGCCTGGGCCTCACTGTCGCTCTGTGGCCCCCCAGGCCTCAGTCTCGGCTGCTTTACATGGTGCCTGGATCCCGGGGGACAAACAGAAGCTGCCAGTGCTCTAACAACCTGACGGGAGGACTGGCCCAGTGCCACTGCTGCCACTTTATCTGTCACAACAAATCATCGTTCCCTCATTGTCTGGGGCTGGGAAGTGGATGTCACATCTTAGTGGCACACTTGGAGAGGACGGGAGCAAGTGGTAGTGGCCCTCTTGGCAGACAACCTGCCGTGGAGCCCAGGCGGGACGGACGGGATGCCTGCCACTCGCCCCCAAAGCATTCCACCCTGTGCACGGGAGGAAATAGTGCAGGTGGGGAGAGCCGTGGGCATGGCGGCTGCAGGGGTGCAAGCGATGTTTCACAAAGCAAAGTTTGAAGTTATTTTAAAAGAAAAAGGAAAGCAAACTCTCCTGTGTTCAGATTTGTGTCTTCTCAATCAGGGAAGACTGGGTGGCACCGTGTGGGTATAGGTGCTTCTTGGCCTCCGAGGTGGCACATCTCAGGTTTACCGGGCACTTCCTCTGCTCTGCAGCCCCAGGGCCTCACACCAGGCCACCCTCGTGCAATTCAGGGTGGACTCTCTCAGCCCATTTCAAGGGCTGGAGCCAAAGCAGAAGGTGAAGTCCCTTCTCAGTGGATACCACGCTAACATGTGGCAATGCCAGGATTTGGAGCTGGGTGCTCGAAGCCCTGAGTCTGAGCCTCATCTGCTCCCACAGGCTCTGTGGCCTCTGTCATCAAGGCTCAGTGCATGGAAGACAGAGCCACCCCTTTTCCCCAAAGGGCCCTCTGATGCCACCTCCCTCCCAGGCCCACTGGAGGGAGGCCTCTGCAGAGGTGAGATCTGCAGCCTTCAGGGGCTCCAGTGCCTGGGACTCACCCCCTGAGCACAACTCCACTCAAGGCGGGGCTTCCTGTCCTGCCCCTTTCCTTGTTTGAAACATATGAGAAGACTGCATCGCAGCCACACCCAGCTGTGTGCCCTGGGCAAGTGTCTTAGCCTGTCTGGGCTCCATGTCCTTACCTGTAAACTGGGCATACCTGGAAGGTATTGCCTCTCATTAAATGTGTTGACACACTCACTACAGCACTTAGCATCCTTCCTGTGTGTTCTCAAAAAATTGCTATTTTATTGCCAGCACAATTATAGCCCCCCAATTATCAAGAATACAAGCGATAATAAGTGTTGGCGAGGATGTGGGAAAAGGCACACTCATCCATTGCTGGTGGGACTGCAGATTGGTGCAACCACTTTGGAAAGCAGTATGGAGATTCCTCAGAAAACTTAGAATGGAACCACCATTTGACCCAGCTATCCCACTCCTTGGTGTATAACCAGAGGACTTAAAATCAGCATAGGACAGTGACGCAGCCACATCAGTGTTCACAGCAGCTCAGTTCACAATAGGTAAACTATGGAACCAGCCTAGATGCCCTTTAACAGATGAATGGATAAAGAAAATGTGGTATACATACACATGGAATAATACTCAGCCTTAAAGAAGAATGAAAGTATGGCATTTGCAGGTAAATGGATGGAACTGGAGAATGTCGTGCTAAGTGAAATAAGTCAATCCCAAAAACACAAAGTCTGAATGTTTCCTCTGATAAGCAGATGCTGACCCACAGTGGGGGATGGGTAGGGAAGAATGAAGAAACTTTGGATTGTGCAGAGGGGAGCAAGGGTAGGGGTGGGACAGGTGAGGAGGGGAAGGACAGTAGAATGACAGATATTATTACCCTATAGACATGAATGAAAAAAATTTAAAAAATATTTATCACTGTCAAAAAATAATGAAAATAATAATAATCGTAGCCCTCATTGCCACCACCATCATCACTATTGTGATAATCACCCTCTTCATCATGGCCCGCCTACCAGCATCCTCACCATGGCTACCATCACCACTCTAAGAAACACCGCCATCACTACGCCACCACCACTGTCACTATGGTCACACCACTGTCACTGTGGTTCTCATCATCTCTGTAACTACCACCACCACCGTCACTGTAGCCGCCATGGCACCATTGCAGAGGCTTGCGATCGTCACCGTCGGCATCAGCACCGTCTTCATTACCATCGTCATCACTGTCACCACCATGGCCATCCGTCATTGCCATCATTGCCACCAGCTGGGCTGCTGGTGTCTCCTCCTGACAAAGCTCCCCTGGGGAGTCTGCTGGATGGTTTTAGGACCTGAAGTTGATTTTCTCTGGCTTGTGGTGGTTAAAACTACCACCCTGGCATTCTTTCCACTGTTTATTGTTTTAGAAAATCAACTAGAAAATTGCTTTCTTCCCAATATGGTTCTCAAACCCTCAGCATCAGGGTTTTCCACTGGCGTCCTGGAATGTTCTCATGGAAGTGCCCTGCGGGCATGGTTCCTGAGGCTGGGCGCTCTGCCCAGGGGCCCTCTGGCAGCTCCATCCTCACACACAGTCTGCTCTGTCCCAGCGCTGTCCAGCTGATGGAGGCCTTTCACACCAGGCAAGCTGGACACCAGGGACTTGGCAGGAGCAGGGCACGGGAGGCTGTTGGCTCCAGTGCCCACGGCAGGCCCACAGACGGGGCGGCCCCAGCACACAGTTACGTCCTGAGTTCTGGAGGTTGGAAGTCCAGCAACAGGTACTGGGAAGCTGGTCCCTGGTGAGGGCGAGCCCTGGCTTGAAGGGGCTGCCTGCTCACCAGGGGTGAGGGCCCGACCTACGACCTCACTTGACCTCCATCACCGCCATCTTTACCTGCAGTCCCCTGAGGGGCTGGGCTTCAACGTATGATTTTCAACCCACAACAGGGAAGAGTGACATCCAGGGGCACCCACCCGTGGCAGGTGCCAAGCACTTTCATAGACACCTTTCCATTTGAGTCCCAAGATGACTCTGTGAGCATGACCTCGTCCCCATTTTATGGGGAAACTGGGGCTCAGGGGAATTGAGGCAGTGACTCAGCATCACACAGCTGCTGTGACCTGGAATTCTACCTCACTGGACTTCAAATACCTTTTGGTAATATGGGTGTTTTTCAAAGAATGGCCTGGGGACCTCTGGGGATTCTCTGAGGCCCGCCAAGTATGATCTGTTCCCACTCATGCTAACATCCAGCACGAGGATGCTCACAGCATGATCACTAGAACTCCCGAGCTGCATGGCCTTGGTGGGCATTTCCCTGGAAAACCAACGAGTGGGAAGACGGGAGGCGCTGGCCTGGCCTCTCTGAACGTCGCCGTGTTGTTCACGGCTGTGCGCGTGGTAAAAACACACTGTCCTGGACGAAGCAGTGAAATCCATTAATTTTCATTAAATCTCTACCCTTGAGTCCATGCTTTGTCTTGGATCCTGGGGACTGAACTCTGGGGGCACTTCACCGCTGAGTTACACCCCTACTCTGTTTTTGTTTGAGACTGGGTCTCACTCCATTGCTGAGGCTGGCCTCAAACTTGTGACCCCCCTGCCCAGCCTCATGAGTAGCTGGGAGTCTATGTCTTTTCAATGTTCTGGTGACAAAAAGGGAAGTTTGTGTAAAGCACTCTGCTGCCGACTGGAGTGCTGCGGCCGTCTCGGGAAGCAGCTGAGCAATTGTTTGCATTGTGCTGTCACCTCAGAGAGGGCCTCGGTCTCCAGGATTCACAAAGAACTGAAAAATCTTAACACCGAAAATAAAATAAAATAAAATAACCCAACCAATAAATGGGCAAGGGAACTGAACAGGCCCTTCACAGAGGAAGAAATACAGTCAACAAATACATGAAAAAATCTTCAACATATCTAGTAATCAGAGAAATGCAAATCAAAACTACTTTAAGATTTTATCTCACTCCACTCAGAATGGCAATTATCAAGAATACAAGCAACGATAAATGTTGGCGAGGATGTGGGGAAAAGATACGCTCACACATGGCTGGTGGGAATGTAAAATGGTGCAGCCACTCCGGAAAGCAGCATGGAGATTCCTCAGAAAACTTGGAATGGACCCACCATTTGACCCAGCTCTCCCACTCCTCAGTTTGTACCCAAAGGACTTAAAATCCACATCTACAGTGACACAGCCACATCAATGTTTATAGCAGCTCGATTCACAATAGCTGAACCGTGGAGCCAACCCAGTTGCCCTTCAACAGATGGCACTCTCCTGTCGTGTATATCTAAAAAGAATGAATAAAAATTTTTTAAAAAACTTTGCTGTTGTGGTGTGTGTCCCCCAAAGGTTCACCTGCTGGAAGCTATGTCCCCAGCACAGTGATGTTGAGAGGTCGTGGCACCTTTAAGAGACAGGCGGGGAAGGTGAATGTGGATGGGCCCTGGGAAGGGATCCATGCAGTTCCCAAGGCACCCAGGCTAGTTCCCAGGAGAACACTTGTTATAAAGAGTCAGCCAGGCTCCCGAATCCCTCCGGCTTCCTGTCTCACCATGCGATGGCTCTGCCCATGCTCCCACCATCGTGATGTCATCCACCTTCAGCCCTCACGAGGGACCAACCAGAGGAGGCTGCATAATTTTGGAATTTCAGCCTTTGAAACTGAGAGCTAAATAAACCTCTGCTCTTCATAAAGTTCCCAGTCTCCGTTTTCTTATTATAGCAGCAGAAAATGGATTATTATGCACGGGAAGCTGAACTCACTGCATCGTTTCTAGGTGAAAGAAGGGCTAACAGGCTAATGCTGTTCAGATATGTTCTGCACAATTTTGAATGTGAGCAAAGTCAGCCTCCTGCTTTGAACAACTAATAGCACTTGTCGCCTACGAGATTGAAGCCTTTAACAAGGTTCAGAATTTTAGAAAACTTATATCCATCATTGTGAGTTTGTGCCCAGAGATTTAAAGACTTTTTTGGTGGTGATATAATGAAATTTTTTTTTTTTATGCAATGCTAAGGACTGAACCCAGGGCCTTGTGCTTGTGAGGCAGGCACTCTACCAACTGAGCTGTATCCCCAGCCTGAATATGTTTTTTCATATTGTAAAGTTCAATGTGTTCCCAGTTGGCAGATCTCACGAACCTGGACGCTAGTATTCTTCTCTAACGTGTGATATTTCAAAATCACTGAGGCGAAGGGTCCATTCACATTCAAAGTGCAAGACAGACCAATGGATTTGGCACGTTTTCATATCTACATTGCAACTACCAGCTAAACTACTGCCACGTGTCAAATCTAGTTAATGTCAACAAAGTACCTGAATAGGCTGTTAAAATACTACCTCCATGCTGGGGATATAGCTCAGTTGGTAGAGTGCTTGCCTTGCAAGCACAAGACCCTGGGTTCTAATCCCCAACACTGCAAAAAGAAAAAGAAAAAAACTCCCCCCTTGCCCAGCCGGCTGTGAGCCCAGGTTCTGGCCGTGTGGCTCCCCTGGAGCCTCCCAATAGGCTGCCAGAGTGGAGCAGAGAACACAGGAGCTGTCGAAGCAGGTGGGAGAGGGCTTTGCAGAAATAGAAGACAATGTCCCTCCTCTCACGGAGGTTTTGGAGTATTTTTTGAAGATGAAAATGTTATTTATGCAAGAGGCTTGTTATTATTTTTAAGAAACTAATAAGCATTTTTAAATATTTTTATTTAAGTTTCTAAATATCAGTAATTTAGAAAAGAAACAAGAGCTCCTTAAGGGCCTCCGATAATTTTCAAGAGAGCAAAGGTGTCCTGGGACAAGAGTGTGAGAGAAGCTGCGTCTCCATTGTGCAGCTGCAGAAACTGAAGCTCAGAGAGGGCGGGCAACTTGGCTGGGGTCACAGTGCGAGAAAGTTGCCCTTGGGATGGTGGTTGCTGGTGACATGCTGTCCAGTCCCCAGCTGCTGGAAGGTGGACCTCAGCCATCCAGGCTCTTTGGAGATTTCTTTGGACCTGGACTGTCCAGATCGGCTTCCATCCAGTGCCTGACCAATGGCGTGGCAAGGCCTGGTCTCTGCACCCCAGAGGAGGATCGAGCCAGCCCCAGAGCGCCTGGGGTCCCGTGTTGAGGCTCTGTGCCTTCCTCGTCCCACCTGCTTCTTCCCTGGCCACCCCACAGGTGTGGGGCCCCGAAGCTCCCTGCGAAGCCTCCTGCCTGCTAATCAGTCTCAGTCTGATGCACACTGGGGACCGCAGACCCCAACCCCAGCCTCCTCCTTGACACCAGGAGGTGCCACAACACTGGCAGAGGGTCTGAGTGACACTTAGGGCCTTTGTCCCATCTCAGATTCATAAGCAAGTGCACGAAGTCAGCCCAGCGGCTGGCTGATTGACAGCGGCACGGAGGGAGCCACACGGCCCGCAGCCTTCGTGCGGGTGGGCATCCTGGAGGAAATAGAGTCGCAGAACGCTTGCCCACAGGGAACGGAGTCACCTCCAAGCCCTCCTTTGCGTGCACACACTGGTCAGGTGTTTCCCAGGCCCAAAAGAAGGGGCTCCAGACAGACCCCAAGACTCTGAGCCTCCCATACGGGGAGTCAGGGGAGCAGGGAGGGGCCCTGCCCCCGTGCTCCTGCTCCCAGGTCCCCAGCCTGCAGGGTGGGCTGTGGCCTCAGAAGCCCTGCTCTGGTTCATGACCCTCCTCCACGCGCCTCTGCCTTGGTTTCCCCATGTCGGAGGTTGGGATGTTGGTGCTCTTTCCTGCTGAAGATGCCGTGGGGAAGGAACAAAGGGCACCGAGGGACACCTGGGTGGAGTCCCCTGTTACTAAGCTCCTTGAACAGCTCCGGGCCTGGCAGGAGGCGGGCTTGGCGGCTCGGTGACGCACCTAGAGGGCGTCCTGCAGTGAGGGCCAGCGCGGGTGAGGCACGGCTGGGCAGCGCGCAGCTGGATCATTCTACAGGTGTTCTCTGAGCATCTGCGCTGCACGGGGTCGGACGAAGTCCCTGGGAAGAGAGACGCAGCCCCGCTGCACAGAGCTCCGGCGCCATGCTCAAGGCCACATTGAACCACCTGCTGCCATCTGGAGAGGGAGAGGAGGGTCTGCTGAGGCTGAGCTCATGGGGGTGCAGACAGACTCGCGGCTGCAGAGGACCAGGACCAGCACTTGCACCTGATCGCGGGGGAGCTTCTGGTGGCACTTCATCAAGACCACAGCCCACCTCCAGCTGGGCTGGAGGGTTTGGGTCAAGAACAGAGCAACTCAGAAAGGCAGCCTGGGGCCCAGTTGCCAGGTCTTTCTCTGTCCATCGAAGCACATGAGTGAGTGAGCCGAGTTCTTCAAACCCCAGGTCACGGGGGGATGTGGTCAAGACCAAGACCCAGTCCTCAGGGCAGGGCAGACCCCTACAGCCACCTTGCAGGCCCCCAGACATGGGTCGGGGCTCACCACCTGCCTCCCTGGCCTGCTGTCTGCTCCTGTCCGGCTGAGACCGTGCTCTTGGCTTTCCTGGGTTCGGGGCAACCCGCCTCCCTCCGGGACTTCCTCTGCACCCTCTGCCGTGTCCCTCCTCCTCCCTTGGTGTCCTCCCTCAGGACCCCTCCTGACCTACCCCCTCACTTGCCCTCAGCCAGCCATGGGCAAGCAGGGTCAGGCCTCACTTTTATGCAGCCACAGTGGGGCCTGGCCGTGGGGCACAGCAGTGTGAGGGCAGAGGGGGACACCAGGCACCCACCCAGGAGACCAGGGACACGGGGCACGGAACAGACACAGGACTTCAGCCCAGGTCTGAGTGTGAACAAGCCCCACTGGGCTGTGTGCTCCAGTGACTGCAGGTTCCCCTGCTGTGTCCTCATCTGGAAAGTGGGTGCAACCTGGTCTCCCTCTCAGGCCTGAGTGGGGAGGAAGCACCCTTAGTGCCTAGGCCCCTGCCCTGGAGTGGGATGGTCCCCACTTCAGGAGGCCCTTGGAGAACTCCTGTCCTCCCTGATGGGCAGGCAGCCGGCACTGTGCAGAGGGTCACTTTGCTGTCAGCAGAGGCCTGCCCAGCCACCACCCTGCCAGGCTCCCTGCAGCCCTTAACTGGTCCAGACAGTGGAGCAAATAGGGGCAGCTGCCCTCTCCGAGGCCCAGGGAGGGGTCACAGCCCTCGCAGAGGTGGCCAGGCTAGCCACAGGACAGGCTGTGAGCTTCCACCTGCAGGCCAGGGTGGGCTCTGCCTTCTCCTTCTGGCTCTGCAGGGTGGGACAGGGGGTCTGTGCTGTCCACTCTGGGTTGAGTATCCCCACCTAAACTCGTCTTGAACTTCTACCTTCACTGAGGGGCAATAAGAGGGTGGAGACTTAATCCAGCTATGGAGGAGGGACTTTTGGGAGGTAACAAAGGTTAACCAACACCCAATGGGACCCAATGGGGACGTGGCTTCTTAAGAAGAGAAGGGACCTGGGCCAGGTGTCCTGTCTCCCTTTGTGATGCCCTGTGTAGCCTCAGGCCTGCAGGGTCCCCACCTCTGACCCTACCTTGTCAGGTGCAGCCTTTGACCTTGGAACTCCAGAGCCAAGAGCAAAGCAGACCTTTGTTCTTTGCAGACTCTGTGGCGGGCACTCAGTGACAGGAACTGGGGCCTCACGGGCTCAACTGGATTCAGACCTTTCCAGTTATGACCCTCTGGGCAAGATGGGTCCCCTCTCTGGTCTCAGCTCTGTTCTGTAAAATGGAGCAAGTGGGAAGGATGCAAGGTGGCAGGGATGCCACGTGCCACACAGGGGGCAGTGTGGATGGTCCTTGTCATTCTCCCCCTAAGTCCTGGCCAAGGATGGAGCTGAGAAGCACTGGACCTCTAGCCCACAGGAAACGGCAAAGATCGATCAGGACGCAGCCTCCGGGCCCCGGGTCAAGGGAGGGTGGGCGGGCCTGGGTGGCAGAGGCGCTGGCAGGGGCTCGGCAGGTCCTGGGCTCCACTCTGAACTGTGCAAGAAGGAAACGCTGTCTCACCCTGTGCAGCTGCGAGGCCCATTAAGGAGGGAGAGCAGAGGGAGGCCGGCTCAGGGCAGGAGTCTTCCTGCAGCCAGACAGTCCAAGGGCAGAAGCAGGCCCGGGAGTGAGCTTCCCATCCCCGAGGTGTGCAAACCCGGTTGGAGGCACGGTGGCGGGAGTGTTTAAAGGCCCCTGGGCTGGGTGGGAACTGTGGCTCTGAGATGCCCACCATCCTTTCCAACCCCGGGAGACTGTGACTCCAGGAGAGGCCCGCTCTTCAAACTCCTGGACTAGTTATGGAGCTTGACACAGTGGCGGACCACCCTCTCGCAGGTCTCCGGAGCTCTGGAAGTGTCCTCCCCGCCCAGCACAGGGCCTGCCCACAGCCCTCCTCCAGGTGGTGACTCAGGCACCCAGGATCCTTCCATCCTGGGCTCCCCGCTCCCTGGCCCTCTCAATTCTTTGCTGCACCCTCTGATATGGCTGGACACTGGGTGGGAGAGGGGGAGGCACACGGGTCTCTATGAACCCATCTCAGAGAGGGTGCGGGCACTATCTCCCCATATCCCGGGGGTCAGGACTGCACGGAAGGCTGGGAAAGGTGCCCAGGAGGAAGAGGAAGTGGGCCTGAGCAGTGAGTCAGTCCCTGCCACAGGGCTTGGGGGCTCATTCTTTCAGTGACAGTGGCACTAGTGTGTGGCAAGCTTGTGGTGGGATACAGACCTGAGCCTAGCCCTACTCTCCGGGAGCCCAGAGCCCTGTGCTCACCATCTGGACCCATAGGGAAGCTAGGGCCACGCAGTGTGGCAGGTGCAGAGTGGCCTAAGGTGGGGGGCAGGTGGCCTCCACCATGACACCTTCACACGGAAACCAGGTGTCTCCTCACCTGTGAAATGGCTACGCCCCTGGAGGGGAGCACACCAGGCTCCAGGCACCGACCAGCGCGAAGCCCTTCAAGTGGAGCAAGTGTCTCCACCAGTGAGGTTGTGTCCCCAGTGTCCTCCATCCTTGCATTGGGTCAGGAGATGTGGGCACCACCAGACAGTGAGGGCAATTCTGTCACCTGCAGGGTGACAGGAGGAGCGTTTGGCCAGGGGTGGAGGAAACTCCCTGCCCTGGAGTCCAAGCCGCTGGCTGTAATCCGGCTGCCCTTGCACGCCCAGCCCTCTCGTCCCCTATGTGAGCCTCAGGTGCCCCCTCTGAGTAGAGGGGTGACAGAAAGATCTGCCCAGCTGGATGGATCAGGGACAATGGTTTGCAGAGAGTTTGTCTTCAGATCTGGCTCATGGAAGAGACCAAATTGGAGGATGTGGCCCTGTGCTGGTTAGGGGCAAGGACTCCGAGAGTCAGGCCGCACCACCCAGCAGCTGCAGCTCCCGGAGCAGATCCTTCTCCGTGCTCAGTCTACCCACCTGTTCAGCAGGGATAACGGAATGGCTGGGAAGTTCCAGGCAAGCCAACCTGGATCAGTGGCTGCGCAGACAGCTGACTCCTAGCAATGTGCTGAGCTGGCCACTCGGGAAATAAAGACAAGGGACCTCACGCCAGGCTTCTGAGCTGCTGCCTGGAAAAAAAGTCCCGCTCTGGAAGGTTCTGTGGAGAGTAGACTGATTCTAGGAACCCAAAGGCCTTCGATTTCTACATGGGGAAATGGAGGCCCAGACGAGAGAGGGGTCCTCCTGCTTCAGCAAACCGCAGGGCACTCGGTCCACCTGCGGGCACCGCCGAGGCTGGGAGAGCCAGCTGCCCGCCCGACCCTCCTTGGCTTCTGGCTCTGGCCGGGCTTTGCACCCCTCTCTGCCCTGCGCCCCAGGCGGCCCCTCTCAGACCGAGGCCGCAACTCAGAGAACTTCAGCCACTGGGTCCCGGCCGCCAGGGGTCCTGGACAGCGCATCTCACTCCGCACATGTTCACCAAGTTCCGGGCCCTGAGCTAAGAGGAGCCCGCTGTGAAGGAGGAGGACGTGGTTTCGGTGCTGGGAGTCGTGAGGGAGAGGTGGCCGGCTGCCTGCGCAGCCGCGTGACCCTGGGCTTCTCCCCGGGGCCTCTGAGCCTCACAGGCAAAGCAGGACGAGGGGCGCTCAGGTCCTGCCGGGAGCTCCTAATTGGAGACGGGAAGACCGCACTGCGTTTCTCCATCCCCTTCGTCGCTGGAGAAGAGGGGATCATAAAAATAAATAGGAGGGTGTGCCCGGCCGGCCGGCCTCTCGGCATGGTAATTCCATTAGGCCCGAGGAGTTAAAAGCAAAGGTTATGGGCTGATAATGCACCGCGAGCCCGGCCGTCCTCCAGATAATCCAGTTTATGCATCTGATAAAGTGGATGGAAATCAGGACCACATTCCCCAGTGCAGCTGGAAATGACCTTGCTCTCCCTCCGGAGCCTTTCACAGCTGTAGAACTGCCGGCTCGCTAACGTTTCACGTGACTGACCGCGAGACAGCCTCAGGAGCCCCGCTGTGCGGTACCCATGCCAGCAGCCTCTGGCGCCCCCATCGAGGCTGGATAGCTGTGGGCCAGCGCAGCCCTGGTGAGCCTCGGCTTCCTCACCTGGGAGAGTGGAAATAACCCTGACTGCTGAGCAGCCATGGGGCTGAGGTTCCAAAGGAACTCCAGGATGGGAGTTGGCCACAGGAAGGACTGGTCTCCTTCTCCAGGGCTGTTTGAACCAGTACATGGAGCATAATAAGTGCTCATTAAACATCCACTGGTAAACAGCACAGAGAATCTGCCCAACAGATATTTGTGGAATGAATAATTGAATAAATACGGGTTTGCAGGTCTGTCTCCCCAGTCTCATGGCATCTCCTGGCTTTTTGGTTTTTCCATAACTGAGACATTTGGGCACCTGGAGGCCCAACTTGTGTTTAATCCCAGGTGCCTTGTACCTCCATGGTGTCTGGAAGTTTCCTAGAAGCCTTATCAGGAATGCGTTCAGCAGTGACTTAAGAGAGTCAGAGGGGGAAGCGGCCGCTCAGACCCAGAGCAGCAACGAAGTGTGGTCCATTTCTATCGTTCTGCTCTATCATCCTCAGCCAGTTGGCTTTTTGTCCTAATGTTGGTTGCTTTGTGGTCACAAATGGCTGCTACACTCCAGCCATCACAACCAAGTTCAAAGGCAGGAAGGAAAGAGAGACGGGTGTTTCCTGGAGTGTGTTCTTATATTGGCAAAATGAAAAGGCCCCCAGAGGCAGATGTCCCGACAAGCTTCCCTTATGCCTCGCTAGTTAGAATGATTGGCTGTGGGGCTGACCCTGGCTGCCAGGGACGCTGGGAAGTAGGCGTTCACAAGGGCTGATGGACAGCCAGGCTGACCAGGCCGTTGGTGGTTGTGGAATGAGGGTGGGTTCACAGCTGCTCGGAACAAAATCTGGAGAGTGAAGGGATGGAGGGGGATGGTTGGGGAAGGTGCCCCCTGTTGTAAAGTGGAACAGGAGCGGCCTGAGTCCACCGTGTGTGCTGGGACAGTGCTGGTGACACCCTGGCCAGGAATGTGGTGGGACTTTCCCAGGTGACTCGGTACTGGGTGCAGAGCCTGGCCCAAGCGGGGTCACTGTGAGTGCTGCTGTGGAGGTGGGCACTGAAGGCAGGAAGACCCCTGTCCACCCCGACACACACACACACACACACACACACACACACACACACGGCGCCGCCGGCCTCCCTGCTTTGGAAAGGGGCTGATTCCATCTCCTGGACTTCTTGACTCTGTCCCTCTGAGGGCCAGGTGCCCCTGCCCTGGCCAGTGTCCAGCACCTGGCAGCCCCTCTCCCTCCTGGGGGCAGGCCAGCCAGTCCTCACCAGCTCTGCCCACAGCTGTCCTGGGCTTGCTAATCCGTTACCCACAAATGAAGAGGTAACCACCCATTTAAAGGGCCCCATGGCTCACCCCTCTTTGAAAGAGGAAGGAGAGGGTGATTGTCTCCCCACTGATTTCGGAGGCTCCCACTGGGAGGAGGGGACCCAGGAGGTACCTGAGGCCTCCCAGCTGGCAGGGTGGTAGGGGGGCCAGGGGGCCTGGCTGGGGTGGTGGCCTGCAGTGGGCTGGCTGCCCAGCTCCCACCCAGGCCCTGGGAGTCTGTTCCCAGGGCTGCAGAGGCCTTGCTGCTGCGCTGGTTGAGCAGCCATGGGGCAGCGGAGAGTGTGGTGGCACACGAGGACAGATCGGTGTTGGCCACGTGCTCTGGGCGCCACATGACTGGCACTTCCCTACATTCCCATTTACAGACAAGGGAACTGAGGCCAGAGAGGCCCAGGGGCTTGTGCTGGCCCTGGGGCTGGCCATGGTGACGAATTTCAACGGCCAGCCAGACTGGAAGCCCAGCTCCAGCTGCATGGACCTGGGGCTGCTCCCCAGAGCTCACTGTGCTGTTTGGCCAAGAGCAGCGAACGGCCTGCCTCGCCCGGCCCTGCACCCTGGCCCAGGCCCCAGGGATTCCAGGAGGACGAGGGGCGTCCAGGGCCTGGAGAGCAGGACGTGCCTTTGGAGCTGAGAGTGTTCTCAGGTCCCCAGGCCTGGGCTCCACGGGACCCTCACTGTCCTGTGCCAACCACGATCGCCATCTCTGACTGCACGGGAGTCCTTGTGCTGGCGGCCACCTGAGTGCACCAGACAGCAGCCAGGGCTGTGCCGGCCGCTGTCCAGCAACCAGCTCCTGGGAGGAGGCCCAGTCTGCGGAATCCTCGGGTCTCCACTGGTGAATCCCCACTTCCCAGCATGGCCGATGCCAAGGGCAGGTCAGGACAGGTGTCAGGAAGGCAGGCAGGCGGCCGGTTCTCAGGAGTGGCTCCATCACCCCAGGGACCGTCCTTGAGAGCTCGTTGGGCGGTTCCAGCAAGGGAGCGTAGCTGCTCAGAGACCCTTGACCAAAGATGGGTCCCCCGCTCTCAGGGAAGCTCGTTCTCGTCTACCAAGCGTGTAGCTTCAGGAGGGAGGGGACACCTGGCCAGCCACCTGATGACTCGCAACTCGAAGGGACAGGTGCTGCGGGGACCCTGTGTGGACCAGGGTGCTGGGGCCCCGGAGCCTAAGCGGGTGCTTCCAGATCACCGGGGGCTGCTGCTGCTCTGCCTTCTTCCCTCAGGGCGGGGGAGGCCGGTCTGTGTCCAGCTCCTCTCCTGGTTTTCTCAGGGACAGACCCACACACACGAAGGTAGGAACCTGCAAGGGCCCAGAGGCTGGCACCAGGCACCACCGCGGGGGGCAGAAGGGGCAGCAGGAAGCAGGAGATCTGCCAGGGGTGGCCGAGCCATCCGCTGTGGCTGAATCGACTCCTGGCCGAGGTCGCCTGGGGAGCCCAGGCCTGGAGCGCAGGCCGCTGGCTTTGGGGTGCAAGACCCCAGCTACTGCTTCCGTGTCAGCTCTGAGGTGGAGAGCTGGTCACTCCTGGGCAGGCACTGAGGGTACCCCCTGGGGGGCTTCACATTTTCAGAGCAGCTTTGCCCCTCTGTTTTGTTTCCACTGTTCAGAGAAGCGATGCCCCGGGGCTTCTGTGTGGAGGCCGACAAGACCCAGGCACCGAGCGCGAGGCTCTGAGGTTTGGGGACTGCTTTTCCAGTCTCAGGGTTTTGTCACTTGCATGAAACTCTGGACTGAAGGTTTGTGTCCCTTCGAGTTTTGCTCAGTCTCTGGGGGTGGTGTTTGGAGAAGGGGCTGTGGGAGGCAGCGAAGGCTGGAGGAGGTCATGGAGGCAGCCCGCGTGGAGTCTGCCCTGGTAGGAAGACGTGGCACGAAAGCGCTCTCTGGCAGAAGACAGTCTTCGAGCCCAGAAGAGGCCTGGCCAGGTGGCACACCCGCTGGCAGTCACTCTTGGGCTTCCCAGCCTCCAGGACTGTGAGGGATCAATGTTTGTCATTAAGCCACCTGACCTGTGTCATTTTGTCATAGCCCCTGGAACAGATTAGGACATGGGATGACAGTGTCCCCTAAGCAGCATTCCTCTGCGGGCAGTGGGATGACCTCAGTGGTGCACGAATCAGCCTTCCAGAATGTTCCTACTTGTGCTTTTGTTCTACTGTTTCAAATTTTTTTCTAGTGCTTTATGTTGGGAGCAGGTTTCATTGCACTGGCAAAACCGACCAAAATGCCATCAAAAACAACAGCACTGAAAGCCATGGCATCCGCAAGAGTGCTCATTTCTTCACTGCTGGAATTCGAGGGCTCGTCTGGTGCACCGCAAGGCCAGGGCCGCCTCCTTCCGTCTGGTTGCTCAGCTGCTCAGGGCTTTCATCCTTAAGGTCACCTGAGAGTCTCAGCTAGCTGCTGTAGCTCCAACCATCATGGCCACATCCCAGAAAGCAGGAAGGAGAACAGAAAGGGAGAAAGACACATCCCTTTCCTTTAATTCACATTTCCTGATGGTCAGCATAAGTTGTAAAACCACTCTTCGCCTTGAGAGAAGTCGATCAGGAAGTTTTTATTCTGACCAGCACCTAGACTTGCCATGAAACGAGGGCCTCTTCCACAGTGAAGGAGAGAATGGCTACCTCGTGGAAGATATTGCCACACACGCCCAGAGTGTGGTCTCACTGATGGGATTGCTCAGGATGAGGTTGAAGAGTTCGCAAAGCGAGGCACTAAAGAGAACCACTAAGGAACCAAGTCCAGTGGCCGATGGCGTGCCAACAGTCAGCACGGTGGCCCTGGAGCGGCCAGCGTGAGTCTGGGCTTCTCCGGGACGTGAGGTCACTAAGGTCGGGCACCGCTTCCTTCCCCTGTGCAGAGAGGCCAGGCCAGGCCTCACTGCTTCCTCGGGCCCTTTCTCAGGATCTGGCAGCCCTTGACGGAAAGCCCCAGGGCCCCTGCTCCTCGCTGTGGCCGCCCCTCCAGATGCAGTGCCTGCTCTGGTCTGAGTGCGGAACTACGCCGAAGTTCAGCTGCAGTCCTGGCCGCACTGAGAGGTGGGGCCGGTGCAGTGGGCGCACGTGGTCTCTTGGGAAGGGGTTCAACAGCTAAAAGGCTGGACCTGCCAGACGTCCTGCCTCGTGCTTGCCTGCCCTTCCTCGGTGTGATGATGCAGCTTGAGGACGCCTGCGCGGTGCTCATGGACTACCCAGCCTCCAGAACCACATCAGCTTCTACTGTTTATAAATCACCCGCCCCAGGCATTCTGCTATAGCAACAGATAGACCAAGCCATTCCCTTGCTAGCCTCCCTTCCCAGCTGGGGGTGACCCAGCAACCCAGTTCTGGCCAGTGAGTGTGACTATTAAAACCATCAAGCAAGGGTTGCATATTGGTGTTCCTGACTATCAATCATACTGATGTCACCTCTTGAGTTCGGTTGATTTCAGAGCCACACACACCTAAACAACTGGCCACAGGCTGCCCCACCAGCCTGAAAAGAAACTCAAGCAGCAGCTTTGACCTTGAATGGTCAGAAGGGCAACGTGCCCATGGTACAAAGTGAGCAGTTGGTATTGTTGAGGATCAGAGCTGATCCACCTGAGCGGGCTCCGCCTGACCCCTCCTTTCATTAAATGGTCCTAGCGTGGAAAGCCTTCGGCTGCAGCTTACCCGTGACCAGGCTCCCTGAGCATGAGCTGCCGCCCCATCATCGCGTCCTGGTGGCGATTGCGAATGTCGGTTTGTTCAGCAAGTGTGACTGTACCCCTGCTGTGCCAGGCCCTGCTTGGCACTGTGGTCTCAGCAGAGGGTCTGCCCACTGGGAACCCACACCTGAAGTGGCCCGTCCCCCACTGAATGGATTAGGCTGTAATCCAGGCCAGGTGCCAGGGAGGCGTCGGGGGGCTGAGCACTGCCTGGGTGTCCCTGGGGAGCAAGCAGGAGTCACCCAACCCAGCGGAGTGGGGGGAAGTCACGGGCTCCCAGAACATCTCCAGGGCTGCTCAGCAAACGGGCTTGAGGACAGCCAAGGGCACTGGGGCAGCCCACGGGCACCAGCTCACCAGGCCTCGGCTCCCAGACCCGGAGCTTGGGACATGGCCAGGTTGGCTCTGGCCCCTGGCAGAGCTGTGTGCAGACAGCCGGGTGGGCTGCCCGCTGCCCCCTGCCTTCCCAGGCACCTCTGTTGTGTGACAGCACTGCCCCCTTGCTGAGCCCTTGGGGTCTGACTTCTGCGGAGGCTGAGTCACCAAACCCAGAGTATTGTCCCGAAACAGCAGCCTCTGGGGGCTCATGCAAACCAAGCCCCACAGGTATCGGGGTTCCAGCCTGAAAAGAATTGTGTCACCTGGGTAGACGGCAGTCATCAGGGCCGACACCCAGGCTCCTGATTGACTCAGCTTAGTTAACGATTTGGAGAACGTCCTCGGGGGGCCTGGGGCTCCCAGGGCAGGGCTGGGGGGCTCATAGCCTAAGGACGTGAGGGGGCTGACCCTGTGTGGAGCTGCGGGGGTGACAGGGCAGAGCCAAGGGGAAATCTTGCCTCTGCAGGAACCGAGTCCAGTGGCAGCTTGAGCCACGTCCTCTGGGTGCTTTCTTGCTGCCTGGAGACGCTGTCCTTAGTATCCTGTGACAACGTGACCCCTAGGACGGGACCTGTCTCGTCTGCTGTTGTGGGACTCTTCGGATTATGTTCCCAGAGAATTCTGCATGATTTCTTGGGGTCGTCTCTGTGGTGACTCAGATAATGTCTTGAGAGTTCTGTGAGCACTTTGCAGACATGTCATTAGCAGGCCCCAGGGTGAGGTGAGAATTCCTGGAGTCGGGCTTCCGTGTGAGAACATCTTCTCAAAGAACGACCTTTCTGTGAGGATCTGAGAGGGTCATGTGGCAGCTCGGGAGGTTTTCATGACAATTCGTTGAGAATCCACAGCTTTTCTATGAACATTCTGGAAAACTGTGAGACGGGTCCATGGGAAAGCAGCAGAGTGATAGGAAAGTTCTGGGAGCAGCCCAAGAGAGCGCAGCAGGGCCTCCGGAGGGCTTGTAAAATGTTCTGAGGATCCTCAGCAAGAATGCCAGGCACACTGTTCAGGAATTCCGTGGGAGTTCTTGGGAAGCACAGCAGAATCTTCTGGGAGAGTCGCCCCCACTCACCCTGCATGTTCACACAGCAGAGCTCCAGCTTCTAATCACTGCTCACAGAGGCTACAGGACAAACAGGCTTTTTCTTGGTTTCATTTAAAATTTCTTTCCACTAAAAAAAAGAAAAGAAAAAGAAAAAGACGAGCTTGTCAGAGACATGCTCACCCTGAGTCCGGCAGAGGGCCTGAACACCAGAGGACCCACCGCAGACAGCACGGGAGGAGCCCGCCTGCCTGGGGAGGGGAGGTCTGTGGGCGCTCTCCACCCCAGGCTGTGAGGAACACCTGCCGCTTGACAGCGCTCTCCTGGCTTTGTGTCCACAAGGGCACCAAGCAGAGGTCAGGGTCCAGCTCTGGCGTTGACACCCTGTGTGAGCTTGGGCTGAGTCTCAATTTCCCTTTTGAAAAATGAATTTTTGACTAGGAAACCTCCATGGGCTCTTCCTACCCTGACAGTCTTTGGTTCTGCCATGCATGGTGATAATACTGATGGTGATGATGAGGATGGTGAGGAGGATGATGATGGCGGTGATGGTGAGGAGCGGGATGATGCGATGGTGGTGGTGATGGTGATGGTGGTAGTGATGGTGATGATGATGGTGGTGATGGTGATGGTGATGGTGATAATGGTGGTAGTGATGGTGATGAGGATGGTGGTGATGGTGATGATGGTGATGGTGATGGTGATGGTGATGGTGATGATGATGGTGATGGTGATGATGGTGATGGTGGTGATGTTGGTGATGGTGGTGATGGTGGTGAAATGGTTGTGGTTGTGATAACACTGACTACCACCACTGAGCACATTTGTGTTCTTCAGTTGTGCTCAGCATCGTCCATCCTCTTTCAGTCCCTTTTTATGACAGGATTATATAGACTTCTTCTCATTCAAAGATGAGCAAATTAAAGCCCTAGGGTTGGATGAAGCTGACATGGCTTCGGGTCGTGCTGTCCCCTTCCCAGTCCTCTCTCAGGCACCACGTCCACTGTTCCTTCTGCTCACTGCCCTTAACTTTAGGCTCCAAAGAAATCCTCCACTGTACCACACAAAGGAACCACGACAGCACAAGCTCTCCAGCCCGGAAACTCTCTCTGTGAGCTCTGACCTCCCCCCTGGTCCCTCGCCCTGCTCTTTCCTCTTGGCACACCTGCTTGCTCACCTGGGCAACAGCACCCGGCTGCCTAGTGCTTCCTGCACACAGTGCCAAGTGGACTTTTGAGAACTTGCTGCCCTTCTCACAGTGCTCCTATGCTAACATTCCAGCTGATCTCTCGGAAGACCTGTCCATGCTTCTGAGAACTCAGTGTCGGGGGCTTCTTTCCCAACCAGCCTCACCTCTCACGATGACCGCGTAGCATCCTGGGAACGTCCCACCTCTGCTTCGCTCCTGCAGATCTTCCTGCCCAGCGTGACTTCCTCCTCCTCCTTTCCCTCCGCCTCTTCCTGCCTACCTTCTCCCATGGTGAGCCCTTCTGGACCACTCCAACCTACATTCCAGAACCTTCACACACCATTCCCTACAATGCAGCATGGCATGCAGTAGGGCCGTGCATTAGGGCTCCTCTTGCACTGAATGGGCAGGCCAAGCCCCTAAAGGCAAGGACTGTGTTGTGTCAGGGCCACACAGACCTGCCCTGCATCCCAGCTGCGTGGTGAGCAACTTGACCTCTCCTGGTCAGTTTCCTAGCTGGAAATAGCAAATCCTAGTTGGCAAAGGTGTGGCAAAAATGAAAGGAAATAAAATAGAAAGATCTTCCTGATTTGCCCTAGGCGTTTTGAACAGCCCGATAGACAGGGCTGGAGACTCCTCCCCTCTGGGGGCACCGTGGCAGCCTGTTGTCCTTGTCCTCGGATCACGGTGCTGCCCCGCACCCACGCCTCCCATCATGGTGTCTTCTGGGCAGGAAGGGACAGTAAATGTGAAGGGCAAACCTGCCTGCCAGCTGATCCAGGCCCGTCTCAGGTTTCTGCTGGAAAGTTCTCTGTGTTCCACCAGGCACTGCGGCCTGCAGGGAGGCCGGGACACGCTGCTTCCCAGCAAAGCCGGAGTCCTCTCACGAAGAAGGAAGGGCAGTGGAGATGTCAGGGACCACCAGCTGTCCCTGCCGCAACAGGGGCAGAGAGTGTAGCAAGATGAAGGCTTGTGATCTTCAGGGAAGAGAGTCCAGAACATTCCTTGAATTTTCAAGGGAGCTGGTGACTTGAGCGATGGAAACAGCATGGTGACGGTTCTCATGGCTTGGCTTCGCTTCCTCATGTCCACCCCAGTCGGTTTCCTAGGGTTGGCAGCACAGAAGGCCACAAGAGAGGAGCAACAAGGGTCCAGAGTTTCCAGAGCAAGAGCTTCCGCGTCACAGAGGGGTGGCCAGGGAGCTCCTGTCACCCCTTAGTGGGTATTTTCTCTGCTAAAGGGGAGGGAGAATGTTTCCTCCAAAGGTTGTAACAGGAGTTCTGTGTTTTACAAAGAAGTCATGACAGACCAGATTTAGTCTGCACTGAAGCAAATGAAAACACAGACAAGGTTGTGAAATAGCCGTTTTCAAATGCTGACCACCAGGAGGTGCAGGCAACAACCCCTGAGAAAAGGGGAAGAGCAGGGGGGTCCCTTCATTGGTCCCACTTGTTGCCTGGGGGCCAATTCCTAGGGGCAGCATGAGGAGGTGGAGCCCCAGCTGCAGGTGAGCGGCAGGCTGGGGCAGGCTGGGGAGGCCAAGGAGGCCAGGAGGCTGGGAGGCCAGGAGGACTGAAACACACGCAGAGGGCCAGGGAGGTGAGAACAGCACAGAGAATCTGCAGTGGGTCCCTCTGGAGCTCCTCTGGATCTGCAGCGGGTCCCTCTGGAGCTGATCGGTACCTTCCTATGAGGAAACTGCCCTCGTGCAGGGTTAGAGGGAGCTGGCCTCAGAGCTCAGGTGGGCGGGGAGAGTTACAGTCCTCACAGCCAGAGCAGAACAGCTCATGGTTGGAAGGACACCAGGTAGAGCTGGCAGAGGGTATTTTGCTGCCTTGATATCGTCTAACAGACATTTAAAGCAAACCTCAGAAGGAACCAATGGCTTCCCAACTGCCTAATGGTGTTGCGGATAAAAGCTCGAGCAAACCTACAGAGCGTAGAAACGTCCAGCAGGAGAAAATCAAGTCGTGATGCAGGGTCCAAAATTCACCAGGCGTGCAAAGAAGCAGGGACGCGCAATCCACCCCAGGAAGCCAATCAGCAGATGCAGAAGCAGCAGGTGAGCAGAAGACAGCGCCAGAGACACACAGCGGAGGCGGCGTCACCACCGCAGAGGTGGCCAGCAGCAGCGGAAGCCGACCACCCCTGAGCGTGATCAGTGGAGACTGGAAGGAGAGAGGACCTAAAGCAAAGCTCCAGCTAGGAAAGCCGCCAGGTCTGAGAGCAAGAAGCAGAGCAGACGTGGGAGCAGATTAGAAACGACAGGGAAATGGAGTCCGAAGACACAGTGACGGAGTCCGTTCAGGACTGAACCTGGGGTCGGGGAGACAGGAGAAAACCAGGGGAGCATCAGCGATTATGGTGCCACTCCAACCTGCTGACATGGGCTCGTGTGTGTCCACCAGGAGGACGTGGAAGGATGGAAATAACGTGAGAAGCATTCTTAGCTAAAAAGTTTCCAAATTTGGTGAAAACCTTAACTCGCAGAGCCAGTGCACTCCATGAACCCCTCAATACGTCACATCAAATAGAATAGTTTAAAAATGATTTTCTACTTGTAAGAGAGCAGGTTAAAGTAGATTTAAAAACTGCAGGCACATCATGTGCAGAGGGGCGGTGATAGGAGAGCATTCCTTGCTGGAAATACTGTCAGCCAGAAAGGAGTGGAGCAAAGGCTCTCAAGTAATAAAAGGAGAAAAAAGCTGTGGACAAAAATTTTATACCCAGTGAAAATTCTTTGAAAAGAAATGTGATACTAAAAAAGGCGAAAAGGGTGTGCGGAATGGAAAAGCAGCAGCCCAGCACAGCAAGGAGCAGCAAGGAAACCGTTCAGGGGACATGGTGGTGGCGGGGAATCAGATCTGAGCAAAGGACAGGAGCATCGGGAACAGCGGGCGTGCTGGCCAACCTGAGCAGGCTGGGGTTCCCTTCCATCTCTTTGAAACATAGCTGACAGTTTAAAGCAAGATGACAGGTGTGCATCCCGTGGTTCACGATCTGTGTCAAGGTGCAGCAAGCCGGGGGGCTGGTCCCCACCTGCCAAGCTGCTCAGTGCTACCCGGAGGTAAATTGTGGTAAGTCCAACTCACATCAGTCCCAAAGGACCACTAAGGAGACATGAAGGTCACACCTGATATACCCACGAAGGGAACCAGTGGAGTAATTCTCAGAAATAAAATGAGGACAGAAAAGGATGAAGGCAGACAGAGAAGAGATGAGACCATTAAAAAACAAATGGCAAAATGGTAGATTCAAACCCAACCAAATAAATAACTACATTAAATGTAAATGTTCTAAACACTAATTAAAAGAAAATATTGTCAGATCAAATAAAATAATAAACTCCAACTCTGTTGCTTACATAAAATCCACTATAAGCATAAATATGCAAATTGATTTTTACAAAAGAAATGGGGAAAGACCCTGCTCCCACTAAGCAAAAGAAACAAGCTGAAGTGCTTATAATGACATCAGATGAAACAGATTTTTTTCTTCTCTTCCTCCTCCTCCTCCTTCTCCTCTTCCTCCTCCTGCTTCTTCTTATTATTATTAATTTTGGATCCTGGAGATTGAAGCCAGGGGCACTCTACCACTAAGCTACATCCCCAGCCCATTTTTATTTTTTATTTTGATACAAAGTCTTGCTATATTGCCCAGATTGACATTGAACTTGTAATCCTCCTTCTTCGGCATTGAGTTGCTGGGATTACAGGCATGCACCACGGCGACCAAAGTAGATTTCAGAGCAAAGAATATCCCACAGGGATAAAAGGGTAATTTTAAAATGCCAAAGGGGTCATTCAAAAGGCCAAAATAATCCTTCTGGGAACAGAGTTCTAAAATACTTGAAATGAAAAATGAGAAAAAAATAGACAAATGCACAATTAGTCAAAGATTTGAATACCCTTCTCAATAACTGATAAAACAAGCAGAGTAAAAATTACTGAGGATATAGAAGACTTGAACAACATTTTCATCGAAGTTGACTCAGTTGATATTTCTAGAATACTCCATCCAATAGGAGCAGCACAAACATTTTTTTTTTTTTTTTTTGGTACTGGTTATTGAACCCAGGGGCACTCCACCACTGAGTCACATCCCCAGCCCTATTTTGTATTTTATTTAGAGACAGGGTCTCACTGAGTTGCTTAGGGCCTCACTAAGTTGCTGAGGCTGGCTTTGAACTCGCGATCCTCCTGCCTCAGCCTCCCAAGTGCTGGGATTACAGGTATGTGCTATCCCGCCTGGCTAGCACAAACATTTTTTGTTTCTGTTTTTGCTTTTTATTTGTTGTCCAGGGCCTTGTGTTTGGGAAGCACTCTACCAACTGCTAGTCAGCATAAATATTTTTAAGTGCATGTAAAATATTTAGCAAAATCGATGATAATGTGTTTCATAAAACAAATCTCAATAAACTTAAAAGGGTTCATACTATAAAAAGTAAGTTCCCTAATCACAAGGAAATTCAATTAGAAATCAATGACAGAAAGCTATTTAGAAACTAAATTTTTTTTTCTAAATAATCCATAGGTCAAAGAGGAGAAAGGAAATTAGAACAAAGGGTTTGAAATGATTGAAAAAGTAGGACACAACTTACCAAATTTGATGAGATGCAGTCAAAGCAGTACATAAAGGAAAATTCATAGCCATAAAGTGAGTTTTTTTAGAAAGAGAGTCTCTAATCTGTGATCTAAGTTTCTCCTGAGCGTTCACCATGCTGTTCAGATTTGTTCCATATGTTCCATCCTTGGTTAGCAGGGATTAGCCCAGCACTTGGGAGATGGCTTATCTATTACTCCAATTCTCAAAACCATAGGTACATTAAATGGGATAAGAAACACACACTCACCAGGTGAGGACTAGGAATTTAAAATGAGATTTGGGAGGTCACTTTTGAAGTTTCTCCTTCTCCATGAATTTCCCAGTGCTTTCCAGTTTCCAGGGCTTCCTTTCTCAGTTCTTTGGTCAGAACATTGAAACCTTAATTAACCCGCTCTGCCTTATACTTCCACAACGCTGCCCTCATACTGAGGATTGAGCAACAGAAGAACAGAGAAGGGGTGGGAGCAATGAAGGTGGACCCCTCACTAGGGATCATGGTTCCAGAGAGGGAGAGAGAAGAGTCCATTTCTGTAGAGTGGGCACCTGTGGGTTGGACAACCATATGCAGGAAAACGAACCCTGACGTTTACCTCAAAGCACTGCAAACGAATTTGAAATAGACCATAAATATAAAAGGTAAGCACTAAACCTAGAGCAGTTCAAGAGCCAAGTGCAGGAGTAGACCACAGTGACCCTGTATTTTTCAAATATTTCTTAAATAGGGCATAGAAGCCGTGTACTATAAAAGAAAAACAAAACATATTTCTTTGACATTAAAAATTTTGGTTTTCAACAGACACATTACAAAGAAGCAAGGTACAAATTAGGCAAAGGGCTTTTCATTTTTGTGAAACATTTAAAAAATAAGTCATATCTAGACTATGTAAAGGAATCTTATGACTCACAACTCTCTAATAAAAATTGCAAAAGATAAGTGGGGGAGGGGGCTACTGGGGAGGGCATCCAGGGATTCTTTGCCACTGAGCTACCTCCCCAGCCCTTTTTAATACTTTATATTTGGAGACAAGTTCTTGCTATGTTGCTTATGGCCTCACTAAGTTGCTAAGGCTGGCCTCAAGCCTGCAATCCTCCGGCCTCAACCTCCTGAGTCACTGGAATTCAAACTAATTTTCTACATGAATAAAAGATGTGAATGGTCACTTCAAGGAAGACGTGCAGATGGTAAATATTCACATGAAAAGATGTCCCACATCAGTCATTAGAGAGTCAGATCTATAGAGCTCCAACTGGAATGGCTAAGAGTAAGAGGACAGACCATGCCAAGTGCCAGGGGGTCAGTAGAACAACTGACACCCACACAGTGCTGGCAGGCAAGTGTGCACACTTGTGACTCCATTTCCATGAAATTCTAGAAATTCTGTAGTGAGGGAAGGAAGGCCGGTGGCTGTGAGGGTACAGCATGGGAGGGGCCAGAAGGGCTCCTGAGGATGAGGAAGGAATTGGGAAGGCATGACTTCGGGTTGACCGACTTCACGGGATCATAGACTCTGGTCACATGCCCAGGTTGGTTTTTATTGCATCACGTACTTCAAATGCATGCAGCCAATCATGTCTCAGTAATGCGGGGCTTGAAAGAAAAGGCAGAAAAGGAAAGAAATCATGGCTGAGGAGGCTGTAACCACACAATTTATGAGTTCAAGACATAGTATTTCTTCCAAGGGAGAAGACAGTGGTCCAAAGGTGAAAAGAGTTCTGGAGAAGAGGAACCCCCTCCATGTCTAAATGCATTCCTGGACTTAAGGGGCAACGAGTGCTCACTCTCCCCACGTCCTCAGTTGTTGTCTCGGTCAGCTGAAAGCTCCGATGAGATCAATGCAGAGGAGGAGGCTTACCTTGGCTCCCAATTTCAGAGGTGCCAGTCCATGGTCTGAGGACCCCATAGCTCTGGACCCGAGGCAAGGTGACATCATGGCAGAAGGGCATGGGGAGGAAGGCTGCTCAGGACATGGGAACAGAGACAGCTCTGCTCACCAGGGACAAAATACAAACCCCAAAGGCACACCCCAGTGCCCACCTCCTCCAGTCACCCTACCTGCCCTCAGGTACCACCCAGGTAATCCATATCAGGCTCTCACGGCCCAATCACTTCACCTCT
>JAJEJO010003526.1:607119-626379 GCA_020662805.1 Glaucomys volans
AGCTCAATCCCTGGTTCCAAAAAAAAAGGAAGGGGGTGAGGTGGGAACCAGGTGGCAGCGGAGGCTTGTCCTCCAGCTCTGGGACACGGGCCCCTTCAGCTCCCGCGACGCCTGCACGCCCCAGCTGGCTGGGCACTGCGGGACCCTCGGTCAGGGCCGGGGCGGGGCAGGCGGCCAGGCACCAGGTAATAATGCCTCCTGTCGCCCCCGCGGCTGCGCCAGCTGTGGACGCCGCCGGGTGTCTCCAGCGGCAATTTTCTCAGAGCGCGGGGGCCATGTAATTTGGATCAAAAGACCCCCCTCGGTGGAGACTTAATTGTGGCACTTGGCGCTGCCCTGGGGCGAGCTGAGCGTGGCTCCTGTGACTGTCGGCTCTGCCACCGTCCCTCGTGCTCCTAACCCTCGCTTGCCGTTTCCTCACCTATAAACGAGAATGAAAAACCACCCTCTGACAACCCCGCGCACGGCAGGCGAGGGTCCAGGCAGGGGGTCCGTTTGAGTCCTTCCCCAGGGGCCCTGGCCTTGGCCTCCCTGAGCTGAGAGCTCCCTGTGTTTGAACTGGTCCTGCCTATTCAGCCAGCCAGCGTCTCCTGTGTGACCTTCAGCCAGCCAGTGTCTCCTGTGTGACCTTCAGTCAGCCAGCCAGCTCTCCTGTGTGACATTCAGCCAGCCAGCCTCTCCTGTGTGACCTTCGGCCAGCCAGTGTCTCCTGTGTGAGCTTCAGTCAGCTAGACAGTGTCTCCTGCGTGACCTTCAGCCTGCCAGCCTGTCCTGCTTGACCTTCAGCCAGCCAATATCTCCTGTGACCTTCAGCCAGCCAGCCAGTATCTCCTGTGTGACCTTCAGCCAGCCAGATAGTGTCTCCTGTGTGACCTTCAGCCAGTCAGCCTCTCCTGCGTGACCTTCAGCCAGCCAGTGTCTCCTATGTGACCTTCAGCCAGCCAGTGTCTCCTGTGTGACCTTCAGCCAGCCAGCCTCTCCTGTGTGACCTTCAGCCTGCCAGCCTCTCCTGTTTGACCTTCAGCCAGTCAGCCTCTCCTGCGTGCTCCCTGGTGCCTCACATGGGTTCAGGATTGCAGAGGTGACTGAGGTGACCTCTAAGATCTGCCTCTTTTAGGAGGCAAACAAGGAATGGGAATAGAATTAATGGGGGGGCTGGCCGGCTGGGAGGGGACCTCAAGCAGGAGAGATGCACCAGCTCCCTGAGGAGGCTGGGGCTCCACTGGCAACTGGAGTGCCATGGCCAGAGTCTGGAGCAGAGGCCCTGGAGCCCATTGCGCGGTTCAGCCGGACCTTGATGATCCCCTCAGGGACACGGCAAGCCAAGCGCCGGGCAGGCTCTGGGCGGTGAGGGCAGTGCTTAGGTGGGTGGGGAGAGGGCGATGGCAGAGGTGCAGGGCGGCAGCGCGGGTGGGGGGCAGAACCGAGGAGCAGCCCTCCCAGCCTCCCTGCAGCGCTGGATCCAGACAAATCAGGTTCCCCAAGCGCACCAGCTGGAGCCGCAGAGCAGGAGCAAGCCGCCCTCTGTGCGCCCATCTGGGTGACTCCTCGCTGGCATCCCAGGGGTGCTCTTGCTGCCCGGGGCTCGCCCCGAGGGGCTTGCTGCAGACTGCAGGTTGGGCAGCGGCTGGCCTCTGCTCCAGGCTCCGCGCTCAGCCTCCCAGGGTGTGGAGAGGCAGTTCCCCGGTGGCCGCCTCCTTTCCACTCCCTGCTGGCAGACGCTGCTGAAGCTGTGGCTTGTTTTCCATGAGATACAGCCTACGTTGTCAAGGGCACAAATCTGGGAGCAGGATAAGTTGGCAGGTGCATAGATGCCTCCACATGACCACCCTGTCCAGCTGTGAAACACCTCCACCCCCAGCAGCGTGTGCTCTGGGCACACGGGCCACAGACGTGACTGTGGAAGTGGCAGCGCCACCTGGTTGGCCACTCCAGGAGACTCAGTCTCCAGCCCCTTCCCCAGGCTTCCCAACTGCCTACTCCCCTCTAGTAAGTTGTCCTCTGAGGAAAGAGAGGAGGCCTGGGGTGTTGGTGATGGGAGGCCCTGGCGGCCCAGGGAAGGCTGCTGGGCAGGGGAGGCCCAGGTGGATGTGTGAGCTCAGCTGTGTGGCCTGGCCAGCAGGAGGTGGCAGTGCAGACCCCTGCTCTGGGGGTGCTGGAGGGGTAGGTAGGCCACAGCTGCTCTGGTGCTATGCCCTTGACCAGGGGCGCCCCTCTCTGCTGCTCCCTAGGCCACCATCCCGGCCACCAGGCGGACTCCCTGAACTTGGAATGTGCAGCGCTTGGCTGTGAGTGTTTGTTGTTGTGTCTCACACACAACAGGGTCTCGCTCTAGGATGGGAGTTGGGGTAGGGAGAAGGGACAGGGATGTCCCTCCTCTGTCCCAGCATCTAGCTGGCTTGGAGCAGTCTCCTCAGGCTCGTCCCTGAGCTGGGTCCCGCAGGCCTTGGAGCAGAGCCACCCGGCTTCCCGTGGCTTTCCACTGTGCAGAGTGGCAGGGGCCACCTGGTCTGGGCAGAGGAGGAGGGAACAACGGGCCGGCCCACGGAGGGGCTCCCTGGCTGCTGCCTGCGCAGCCTTCTCCACACTCCATGCCTGTCTGTGTGGCCAGGTGTGGGGTGTGGGAGGGAGGAGGTGACTGGGCCCAGTGGGGACCCCAGTGGCATACATCTAGCTTGTTCCTGGGGAGCACAGGGGAGTGCGTACCCTTCCCTGGGGCCAGACAGCCTCGACTCAAATCCCAGCTCGGCCTCTCCCTGACCGCAGAGGCTCGTGTGAGATTCTCACCTACTGGGCCTCGGTTTTCCCACCTCTGCAGTGGGGACAGCTGCTGTAGGGTTTGTCACAGGTTGAATTCCCTGGGAAACAGACTAAAGAGCAGGAAAGAGTGAGGGCAGGCAGGACTCCTGCCCGCAGGTGCAGCCAGGGCCCCCGAGGTGGCCGTGAGGTGGAGACCCGAGCCTGAGCCTCCAGGCTGCATGGGCCTCCTCCGCCGTCCCACCTTGGCCCAGTGGGCTCTTTCCCGAGAGCAGGTCTGGCCTCGGTCAGCGCAGCTCCCTGCAGCTGAGAGCTGGGCTGAGGTCTCGCTCCTCAGGCTCCTCCTCGGCTGTGACCCTGTGAAAACCCAGCCATGCTGTGGCTCTGTGCTGAGGACTCCAGCAGTCACAGCAACTCCGGTGCAGAACGTCAGCACCGCCATCTGGCCAGGCTGTGTGAGGCTGGGGGACCCAGTCCCCAGGTGAGGGGCAGAGGGGGCAGCAACCGTGGGTGAGAGCCGCCAGGCCCAGATTCCGGAGGGTGGGACAAACAGAGCCGTGGTGCACCAGGAGGCAATGCCAGGGACAGATCTGGGTGGCTGGGCCGCCTTGGACGCTCCGTGTTTCCTAAATAAGTAAGTTGTGCACCGTGCAAATCTCCACTGAAAATAAACCCGATTTCCCCACGGAGCGTAAACTGCAGCTTAGCGTTTCTTGGCAGCCAATGGCTTCAAGGATTTCACGCAGGTTAAAAATAAAAATGCAAAGCATTATGATAATCCCTCTGTTTTCCTGGCACTTTCCAGTTGCACAGCATCTTTCCCAGCCAGCTCTCGCTGCCGACCTCCAGATCTGCAGAGAGATCCAGCCATCTGTCCACAACTGCCAGGCGCGGGGGCCAGTTGCCTTATTTCTGACAGTGGGAAGGTAAACTGAGGCACGGAGGGCCCAGGGGAGCACAGTGAGACACCAGGACTCAGCCACATCTGTAAACGGTGCCCTCAGCTCTGCAGCGTGGCTTGATGGAGAACCGAGGCCTTGGCTTTGAGAGCGGGCCACTGGTGTGCAACGTCATGCTAAGCTACGAGGTGACCTTGGGAGGGACAGGAAGCATCAGATCATCAGGGACCAAAGCTGACTGACTCCATAGGGCTGGAATCATGAGCCCATCGTTTGGGCCTAACCCTAGGTGACGTCTGCCAGAGCACCTCTCACTGAGCGTGGACACCAGTCAGGAGCCAACGGGAAAGCCTGGGACCCGTAGGTGGTACCCTCCTAGGAGGATTCGCTAGGAGACTATGAACAAATGGGTGAGCCTGGAGCCCGGCCTCCACGGAGCCCGGGGGCGCTGGAGCAAAGCCAAGGGGCCCGAGAGCTCCCTGGAGGAGACTGCAGCCGACCCGGACTGAGTAACCCAGCAGGTCAGCCGGGGTCCCAGGCCGGGAAGCAGGCAGGCTCAGGCAGAGGCCGCTGGACAAACCCAGGACTGCCTAGGCCTTGGGTCTCTGGAAACAGTGACTCAGAAAGGGCTTCCTCAGGGGACCAGCAGGAACTGAGATCTGGAGCAAGTGGCCACCAGTGGCAGGTGTTCGGAGACCCCAGGTCTGGACAGATCGCGATGATCTAGCCATCTATCCACCACTTGCCAGCAGTGTGGCTGCGTGCCTGTCACTTGACCCCTCTGAGCTCCAGTTGGCTCATTTGTGGGGTGGCCTCAGGGTTGGTGGGTTAATTCCTGAAGGTGAGGTCACCCAAAGTGCACTCATGCGGTCGCCCTCTGAGAAGGAAATGCCCTGGAGGGAAGTGTCAGTGACACTTGGGGCTTAACCCTGTACAGACACAACGACATAGTTCCCGTCGCCTCTTCCAGGAAGTCTCCCCAGACTGATGCCCCCTCCGGCTGAGTCAGGCATCCCTGCTGGGCTCCCACATTCCCTATGTCCACATCACGGCACTGATGAGCCCAGTCTTCAGGGTCCCTTGGTCTCTCCTCCCTTGACCCTGTGAGCTCTCTGAGGACAGAGAACTTGTCTTTTTCTCTGGCAGCCTCGCCCCCAATCAGATCCAGCACGTTTCCTGGCACATAAGAGGTGCCCTGGGCTTTGTGCTCACCCCAAAGTCATCTGTTGGAACCTTCATCTCCAGTGTGATGGTGGAGGCAGGGCCTCTGGGAGGTGATGGGGTCAGGAGGGTAAGACCCCTGTGAACGGGGTTTGTGCCTTCATAGCCGAGGCCCAGAGAGCTCCCTCCACCTTCTTTCCATGCAAAGACAGTGAGAGGTGCCATCCAGGGACCAGGTGGCCAGGCTTCCCCAGACACCACCGAAACCTGGAGCTTCCGACTCCAGAGCTGTGAGAAATGGAAGCATTTGCTCAGTCCTCCCAATGTACGGGATTTGGTTCTAGTGGTCTGAGTGGACCAAGACAGCACAACCGTCCCCAGCAAAGAGCTGAATAAATGAATGAATTCGATCCTCTGTCCATAGTGAGGCACGTGTGATGGACAGATGGCCCCATCTCGTAGAAAGGGAAGCAGAGTTTCCGAGGGTCCAGGCAACTCCCCAAGGACACCCTGGCTAGTTGACTTTGGATGAGAAAGTTCCAAGGGCTTCAGTAGCCTGGTGAGTCCCGGCTGGGGTTGCCTACTTAGCACTGCTCGGCGACTCTGAGACCCTTCTACCCTGCAGAGGTCTGGAAGGCACAGGGGCCTTAACGGGCTGGGGAGCAAAAAGGGCTGTTTCTCAGAAAATAATGGCGCCCAAATCCCTGTTCACCCTATTTAATGCTCCAAATTTTCTGAGCGGCCTAATTGAACATTCCTCCGCGGAACCCTCTAGGTGGAACAATTACCCGGCCTCTTAGCAGCAAGCAGCTCCCTGGGCAGGCCCCAGATTTATGTCTCCTGGGGAGGCAGCCTATTAGCTGTGGCCATAAATCTTGGGGCCCTGGCTGGCAAGGTGGATTTTAATAAAATCATAGGGGACGGAGCCAGGCCGGGGTAGCAGATTTCCGGGGGGGAGAGCCAACATTTGCCTGTAATTAATCGGGACGCCTTTGAGCTCTGGGGAAATGCCCAGGATTTTAATGAAAATTCAGGAGCTGGAAGCAGTGGCCAGTTGGTAGCCAAGCCTGTGTCCCAGCTGGGACAGAGATGCGAGCACCTGGGGGTGCCTGGGCCACCCTGCCTCGGGGTCTTGAGGTCGAGTGATGGTCAGTGGGCACTGGGTGCTAATGGAGGTGGGTGAGCGGTTAGCATACACCTCACTAGCTGGCAAGCTGCTTCCCCAGCCTCCCTGGCCTCCTGCTTTCTAGGGACTCTTGCCCAGGAATCCCAGGCCTCCTCTTAATGCTGAAACAAAAGGGTAAATGCCTGGCCCCGCGGCGGGGCGTCCTGATCCTTCAGTCCTCTAAGGTCAGTGTTCAGGTCCTTCCCCTGAACTTGGTTGTCCCTTTAACCAATCTCCAAGTGCCCTGGAAACCAAGTGCACCTCAGACCCAGATCCTTCCTTCCCCTTCCCTGCCCTCCCCTCCCTCCCTTGGTGTTCTGAGCGCCTGAGTCCTGTCCACACTTGAACTCCAGGCTCTCGCCTCCCTGGCTTCTCCTCTGGGAGCCCGACTGGCATCCCCAGCACATCCTATTCTGAGCACTCCCTCCCCCTGCTCGACCCTCCCTGCTCTCTCCTCTCTGGTCTCCATCCTGATCCCAACACCACTGCCTTCCATCTGTTTGCTCAGGCCCAAAGCTCAGGGCTGTCCTGGACTCCTCTCTCCATTTCCTCCCCTGTACACCCTGCAGGTCTTCCTGCCAGCTCCATCTCCCTGGGTCCTCCTTGATCCTAGCCCTGATGGGCTCCCACCAGGACCACTGCAGCCCCTCCTACCTTATCTCAAGCTTCCCTTCTTGCCTCCTCCTACCCCACACAATGGCCCGAGGGGTCTCAAATGTCACTCCCAGAAAGAGCTCCCTGGGTACCCTCCAGTCGTCACAAAGGCAGCCAATGCATCCTGGGTTCAGGGCAGCATCCCAGGTGCTACCCCCACTGCTCGCTCAGCCCTCCAGACAGTTCTCTGGCAGTGGCACTGTTGTCGTCCTCACCCTGCAGGTGAGGAAACTGAGGCGCAGAGAGGTGAAGGATGTGTTGAGTCCGCACAGGCGGCTGGCTTCAAGGGCTTGGTATCTCTCCAAAGAGACCTCCCCACCTGGCCTCCTCCAGCTCTGGCCTCTTCCTGGACCCAGCTCTCCTCATATCACCTAAGTGTCACCTGTCTGCATTATCACCATCCAAATGGATCTCCTTGGTGTGCCTGTGTGCTGTCTGCCCAGACCTGGGATCTCCGGGAGTGGGCCCTGGGCTCTCTGCTCACCAGCGCCTGGCGCAGGGCAGGGCCGTGCTCCAGAGCGCGTTACTGAGAATCCACTCTGTTCTGGGCAGATAGTGATGGGAAACCATTCTGGAACCCACCTGGCCCCCATGTGGGTCTAAGATAGGCAAAAGAGATCTCCTCCCAGGGAAGGGAAGAGAAGGGATCAGCTCTTGCCCTGCCTGAGGATGCCCCAGAGTCCCAGCCTGGACCTAGATGTACTCTCTTGTCACGTCACCTTGCTGGGAGGGTGGAGGATGATGCGTCCTTCCTGTTTGGGGAAGATCAGGGCTGTGGCATTGGGTATTGGCCAAGGAGGCAGATCCTATGCCAGGTGTTCTTGAGGGAAATGAGGCTCATGACAGTTCCTGAGAGTTAGAAGGGATCTTAGAAATTATCTAACCATGATTTCATCTTATAAATCATCTAACCATATGTTATAAATTAGTGAACCTGAGACTCTAGACAGTAAGTGGCCTGCTCAGGGTCATAGAAGTTCCTGATTAAACTGAGACTAGCTAGAAGCCAGACCTCTCGGCTCAAAGACCAGGGTCCCCTGCAGGCCGCAGAGCAGTCTTCTTATATCTGGTGTCTGGCTTTCTCCTGTCCCTGGAGAGCTGGCTACGAGCTTCTGGATAAATCAGGTGCTATTCTGGGGAGGTCGTTTTAGAGAGAGGTGATGAAAGGTGCACCCAGGTCTGGGGTCCCCTCTGAGTGAAGTCGGCCAATGGCTGGATGGTGGAGCTTCGGGAACAGTGGGGACCTTCCTCCAGCGCAGAGCAGTTCTCTGATGTTGGCTGGATTCCAAAATTGTTGACGAGGATAAAGTTTTTAGTTCCACAAAACATGAGCTGTGTCTTCACAAAGGCCCTGAGCAGAGAGTCCGCCAGGCTGGGTTCAATGCCTGCTGCAGGTGGTTTCTTGGTAACAGCTTTTCCCAGGACTGGTAGAGACATATTTGAAGCTAGGGTGGGTGCCTCGCGAGGTAAGCGAAGATTCCGGATGAAAAACCAGAGCTCGCTGAAGGCAGATCTTTCACCGTGGAGAAGCCCCTGTTGGCGCGCACGCCAGGAAGGCCCTCGTCAGCAGAGCGGGAAGCAGCCACTCAGCGGAGAAGCCGCAGGCTGGACACTCGGAGCTCTAGGTGGTGATGCAGTTGCAGCAAGAAACATGATTTTTAAAAAGAGCTTGATTGTCAAGACATTTTAGACAACTAAGATCCCTTATCGTCCTTTAATAACAAAAGAATCACACCCAGTAAAGGATTCAGTGTATTTGATAACTTCGTGGAATAATACGTCCAGGAGGTCTGACTCCAGGACACAGCATGCAGGTTCCAGAGTCGGCTATGCAGAGGGAGAGGAGACGTCCGCCTTCTGGGGCCGTCGGTCTGTGTCTGAGACCTGGGGTTCTGGGAAGATGATTCTGAGAAGCAAACTGCCCATCCAGCGAAGAGCTTTTGATAAAATCTAACAGAAAATTCTCACATGGACCTCTTTTTGGTTTCCTGAGCTCCAAGCTAGACGGTCGCCTAGGAGAGAGCTGGCTAGACTTGCCTTCTCTTCCTGCTAATTCTGACCTCGGTTTCCCCATCAACCAAAGGAGAGCAAAAGCCCCACCTCTGGGCCTGCTTGGTGGGGATGCAATGGTTACAGAGTCGATGACGCTCCTGAGGTCGAAGCATCACCCCTCCACCCAAGCACTCTGTCTCCAGAGCAACCACCACATTAAGCAGATCCAGGTCTTTGTGGGGGGCTGGGACCCTCACGCAGTGACCGCTTCCCCTCACCTGCTATAGGCCTTGGACTCTCAGATGCCACCTCCTCTGGGAAGGCTGATGTGGCCACTCCCACAGGTGGACCAGCCACCCCCAATAGCAGGCCCCCCCCGGGAGACCTCTCCTCCCCACAGGTGGACAGTGACCACATGGGTGATCACAGGTGGATCTGAGCCTACCCTTCCTGGCTCCCACTGGCCTGAGCTCACTGTCTGTGTGTCTGTCAGTCTGGCCCATGTCTGCTCCATGCTGCGACTCAGCCTTGGCCCGGGCCAGGAGCACAGCTGGACCTTGGGCACCATTTCCAAGATGGAAAAGAGAGAGATAGTCGGATCAGGCGATCCCTCTGACACACTCCCTATATCACATCCCTAAGAAGCAAGGACTCCCTGGTCCCCTGGCCTGGCCATGCAGCTTCCTGCAGGAGCTCTTTCCTCCCCACCCAGCAGGACCCCCACCGACCAGGAGGAGTCAAGCCTCGAGCACACTTTGGGGCTGCCCGTGAGTAGAGCAGCGTAATTATATCTCAATAATTGTTTTGCAGCATAGGATTTATAATTACTAAATGTGTGATAACTGCTCCTTAAATGCCCGTGCTCTTTAAAAAACCTAATTTATAATTTAAAAAGTTGACACTTCTCAGAGGGCTTTATTTTATCTTGTCGGGAGTAATGGAAGAATAAGTTATTGAAAACCTTTATTTTTCATTAGCCTTAAATTCAACGACAATTAATGTGCCCAATTTGATTATAAACTGCACAAATTAAACAATAAAGAGCTGTCTAATGAGAAATTAATTATGAGGAAGGGAAGGGGGCCGTGCTGGATAAAAGCAATAACTTACGGCCGGCGGCAGCGTGTGTCAGGGTTTAAAGGAGATGAAGGGCCCTCTCCTCAATGTGTGTCTTTGCTGATAGGACCCATCACAGATCAGTTGATCCAGAAACCATAACAGCCTAGTAATTGAAACTGCCGAAATCAATAGTGCTGACAGCCTTAATTAAATTAAATATGGCTGCGATGGGCTCCCAGCGCCCGGCCGCGGCGGGCCACTTGACCCTCTGGCTGAGCGCGCCTGATGGAGTGCAGCCGCGGCATGATGGATCTGACCCCGGGGGACAGCTGGGGACCGGGCCCTGCACAGTGCGGCTGCCAGAGAGTGGGCACCGCCCCGCCCCTGCTGCCCGCCCCGCCTGTGACTGATGGACCCCGCCCTGAGGCCACGGTGGCTCCCCCAGGGCCCTGCTCGGTTCCTCTGCAGTTGGAAAGTCTGGGTCTGGTGGCATCTATTTTGGGGGAGCCTCCTGGGTTGGAGGAGGGGAGCAGGAGAGGGCAATTAAAATCACTGGCGAACCCCTTTTGGCAAGCCTTGCGGTTTGCCACACCCTTTGGTGAGAGGCACTTGCTTCTCTTGTAGGAGAAGCTGGGCAGGTCTGGCTTCCGATCACAGATCTGCCATGGAGGCCTCCCGGGCTTTAGATAAGTCACTGGACCTTGCCAAGCCTCGCCTTCTTCCTCTGTAAAGTGGGTGCATGTGTTCAGAGAGCCCTTAGAACCTGAGGCACAGGCAGCACAGCTGGGTGCAGGGCCCAGCTCCAGGTAAACAGTCGCCCGGGGCACAAACACGGGTGCTCAGAGTGGCTGCCATCACCCCCAGCCTCAGCTCCTAACCAGCAAGGAGAGACCCGAGCAGGAGCAGGAGTCTCTCAGAAAGCAGCCTTGACACAGAGCCTCTGCCCGGGCACAGTCCTTCCTTCACCACACAGCATTGTCCCCGAGCCCCGTGTCCATGTTCAGCCAGCACTCTCACCAAACAGATCCCCAGTGCCCGAAGAGCAAGGGGAGGTTGCTCCATGTTACAGATAAGAAAACTGAGGTTCCCAGTGGTTGGCAACTTGCCTGGGGTCAGAGTGCTGGAGCCAGGGCTAGAGCCTGTGACCCAGGTAGAAAGGGGCCAGAGATTGAAGACCAAAAGCACCTGGACCCTGGGCCCCTGGACTCCCACGAAGGGACACAGTTTAGAAGACCTGAAACCAGCAGCAGCCCTCCAAGTCTCCGTGTGACTCTTCCTGTAGTGCCCCCAGATCAGCAGGTTGATTTTAAAAATAACACCTGGAGGGCTGGGTGGTGGCTCAGCCGTACAGCATTGCCGAGCACGTGTGAGGCCCTGGGTGCGATTCTCACCGCCACACAAAAATGAGTAAATAAATAAAGGTATTGTGTCCATCTACAACTAAACAATAATAGCAATACCTGGAAAGATCTGGGACACACATTCCCCCAGCTGCTGCTACTGTGAACGTGGGGTCCTCACGTGGGGTTCCTAGGTGTCTGGGAGCAGGCGCCCCAGCGCAAGGCGGGGGAAAGATCTTGGAGGTATCACTGGAAGCCCCTGTGGGATGCAAGCCCTGGGTCCATCCTTCTTTGGCTATGTGACCCTGGGAATGTCACTAACCCACTCTGTTTCTTTTCTCCACATGGGCCGAAAGGGACAGGAGCTTCCTCTCTCAGAACCCACGCGAGCCTGAAGCAAACCAGACTCCGCGCTCCTGCCCAGACACTGGCACCCACTGGCCTCCGTGGCGGGTTGAGTGAAGGGCACATGGTCAGGTTCTGAGATATTGTTCTTTCCTTACTGAGAAAAAAAAAAATCCACAGCTACAGAAAAAGCTGGCCTCACCGACGTTGGTTTTCACCGTAGGAAGCTGAACAAATAAATATCTTCACAGTGTGCCCGGCTGCCGGGCTGACTTCTCGGCTGACATGAAATAGGCGGCGAGTCCCCGATGTTTATGTCAGCGCTAACAAACTGTCCCTTCATCACAGCTTGCGGAGATCAGAGGCCCAGATTATTGAAGGAGACGCCTTTGAGATGCCCAAGTGGTTGCTGTGACAACGCCCGCAGAGGCGGGTGGGGTGGCCGGGGAGGCAGCTGACTGCTGCTGGGGACAGGCTCCAGGGCCCAGCCGCCTGCCCAGGGCAGGTAATCCAGGCCCAGGCCGCTGAGCCCAGAGCACTGCACAAAAATGCCTCAGCTCGCCCCCAACAAGGCCCCCACCAGGGGACCTTGGTGGCAGTGGGGTCTCGGGCAGCTGCAAGAAAACCAGCAGGCCATAGAGTTGGACACAGTCCTTTTAAAGCATGCAGGAGGACGGTGGGCACTAGCGGTTGTTGGTGGCCAGGGCCTGACAGTGCTTCCACCTGACAAGAGGCCAGGGAGCTCAGTGCCCCCCTGTGTGGCCAGGTGGGTGTGTTCTGGCTGCCTGACCTTGGGCAGGTCATCTGTCCTCCCGAGTCTGGTTCCTCTTCTCCAAAATGGAGACACCACTGCCCAACCTGAGCCAGTGTGCGTGAAGCACCCTCAGAGTCAATACCGCACACTCCTCCTGGGATCCTCCAAACTCCGAGGCCAGGAGCTGGCGCCCCCCCAGGCCTGTCTCTGTCCCCAGGCTGAGACGCCTGGTCCACAGCCATGCAGCTTCCTCCGGGAGCCCTGAGGTGGCTGCCGGGAAGGGACATCACACACGTGCGCAGGCTCACACTCCGCCATATATCATGAGCTGCTGGTGAAATTATGGGTCCACAGGGGAAAAATTACAACAGGGAAGGGAAAAAGTGCTCTGAGTGGGAGCCTCTCATGGTGCCGCCTGATGGCAGGAGCCGGCCTGGCTGCTATGCCTGTCGCCTTGCCAGACCTTCAGGGTGACGGGGGAAAAGTGCCTTGCTCTCCCCGACTGGCACTGGGTCACCTGCTGCAGGAGATGGAAAGCAGACAGGTTCGGTCCCGTGGGGCCTCTCATGAGGCTGGCTCCCCGAATCCATGCGGAAGCTCCCATCGGCCCATCCAGCCACCCACTCACACATTCACTCATTCAGTGCTGGCCTGGGTTCTGCTGAGCCTGGTATTGTGCCAGGACTGGGGATGCAGGGAGTAGAATAGGATTCCTTCCTTCTCCATCCAAATCACAAAGGAGGATCGCCCTACACCCACCAGGATGGCCATGATAGAAAATGATAACAACTGGTGTTGCCCAGGACAGGGACAAAGCGGAGCCTTGTGCAAGGCTGGCGAGGACACAGAGGTGCAGCCACCATGGGCAGCAGCAGGGCAGTTCCCCCAACTCCAATGCAGAACTAACATACGGTGCAGAACCCCACTCCCGGGGTGCCTGGAGAAGTCAAAGCAGGGGGTCCAAACAGGTGTTTGCACACCGTGTCCACAGCAGCATGGTCCACGCAAGCCAAAGGAGAGCCAAAGGAGGGCAGAGCCCCAGTGCCACCAACAGGTGGACGGAAGCGTTGATCAGCTTCTTCACTGCGGTGACTGAATGACCCAACCAGAACAATCATCGAGGAGGAAGAGTTTATTTGGGGCTCACGATTTCAGAGGTCTCAGTCCATAGACAGCTGGCCCCATTCCTGGGGACTCGAGTGAGGCAGAACACCATGGCAGAAGAGTGTGGTGGAGGGAAGTGGCTCACATGATGCTCAGGAGTCAGAGAGAGACTCCACTCTCCAGATACAAAGTATATACCCCAAAGGCATGCCCCCAGGGACCCACCTCCTCCAGCCACACTCCGCCTGCCTTCAGTTTCCACTCAGCAAATCCCATCAGAGGATCAGTTCACTGACAGGGTTTAGGCTCTTATACCCCAACCATGTCTCCTCTGAACCTTCCTGCATTGTCTCACACATGAGGGTTTGGGGGACACCTCACATCCAAACCATGACAACAGACAAGCAAAATGTGGTCTATAAATACCATCCGGGGAGAGGAAAGTGTTCTGGAGATGGGCGGTGGAGGCAGTTGCTCAACAGTGTGGCACTAGCCAATGCCCCTGATCCGTACCATAAAAATGGTTGAAATAGAGCCCTGTATTGGGGCGCACACCTGTAATCCCAGCATCTCAGGAGGCTGAGGCGGAAGGATCGCCAATTCAAAGCCAGCCTCAGCAATAGTCAGGCACTAAGCAACTCAGTGAGACCCTGTCTCTAAATAAAATGCAAAATAGGGCTGGGGATGTGGCTCAGTGGTCCAGTGCCCTGAATTCAATCCCTGGTATCCAAAAAAGGAAAAAAAAATGGCTGAAATGGTAAAATTTGCCCTATGTAGATTTTATCTCGCAAACACACAAAGGCCTGGGAGGAGTGTGACTCAGTGTAGAGCCCTTGTCCAGCATGCCTGAGGCCCAAGTGCAGTTCCCAGCACCATACATGCTCAGGTCTGGACAGGAAGTGAGGATAGAATGGATGGGAAGGCCAATTCTAAAGATACCACCCAGACATAGCTCAACTAAGCATCCCACTGACATTTATTAAGTGCCTACTGTGTGTAAAAGAAAGCAGAACCTCAGGGACATTGCAGAGGAGCATTTCTACCTAGGAATGGAGGAAGATGCTCTCTTTGTCACCAGGATTCATGAGGATGCTGCTTCGGCTTCAGGTTCACTGGACTGGGCTCTGAGAATCACATGGCTGACCAGCTCCCAGTGATGCTGAAACACTGCACTGCTCGGAGCACCCCAGGCTCCATGATGGTTCAGAGTTGACCCTGGTGCCTGGCTGGGCTATTCAGAGGAGCTGTGGGAGGGAAAGAGTGGGACAAAACTTGAAGATCATCCACCCAACTATGCATCCAGCCAGCCAGCCAGCCAGCCAGCCAGCCAGCCACCATGTACATAAATACATGTTTAGGTATCTGTGTATCTATCCACCCACGCACCCGCCATGTATGTGTGTACTTATGTTCACATGTATGTATCTATTCGTCCATCCACCCATCTACACACATCTATGCCTCCACAGGCTCATGATATAAATGTACTTGTGTTCAAATATATATGTGGGCATCCGTCATCCATCCACCCTACATACACACCTACTTACCTATCCAGCTACTTGTCTGTCTACGTACGCATTCACATACCTATACAGGTATGTATCCGTTCAATTCCCTCTCTATATCCATCTGTCAATCAAAACCTGTAGGCTGGAAGAGATTTTAAGGAACTGGCTCGTGTAGTGGTGGGGTTGGCAAGTTGGAAATCTGAAACAGGTGAGCAGGCAGGAAATTGAGGAGAGTAGATGCTATAGTCTGGGGAGAATCACCTCCTCTGGGAGAAACCTCAGTGTGTATCCTGAGAGCGTCTCAGCTTGGCTGAGACCCACCTGTTATGGAAGTCCGCTGTCTTCAGCAAAGTCCACTGATTCTCAATGTTGATCTCAACTACAAAACACCTTCAGGGCAACATCTGGGCCAGTATTCAACCAAACACGTGGCCCCGGAGCCTAGACAGGCTGACGAGCAATTAAGCATCACCCAGCACACCAGCTCCAGGAGCTCACAAGCTGCTCAGCTTCTTGGCCTTCAGCCCCAGCCTGTGTCCCAAGGGCAGGACCGAGTCTGTGGCATGCAGTGGTCAGCAGGCTTCAAACCAAGAGGGAGTCTGAAGTGCTGAGCACACAGGAGGCAAGAAAGGCTCCCAGGTGTCCAGCCTCCTGAAGGAGACTGAGCTTGGAAACCAGGTCATCATGAATAGCCACGTGTTCCCCTGGGCTCAGGGAGCCTGTGACCATCTGGGACTGGGAGAGTCAGGCCAAAGCTGAGGACGGCAGGGGTCCACCCCGGAGCAGAGCAGTGGCCGTGCTGACTTCTGCTGGAGGAGGAAGACGAACAACCCAGACTCCAGGAAGGAGCTGCCTCCACTGCGGCCACGTTTCTCCACCCTAATTGCTGCTGAGGAACAAATCTGTAGGGTGGCAGAGGTGGCGGACGTGGTGAGGTCAGCACCACGGAGCCCTCCACACCAGACTGGCCCTTCAGAGATCAGAAGGGAAGGCCCCTGTCTGCCTCGTGCTGCAGGGCCTGCCTGCGCCACGCGGGAAGGGGAGGTCTGTCCGCTGACTGTGTGGTGCCTGCCCTTCTGGGCCTCCCAAGTCTGGCCCTGCCCGCCCCTGCAGCTCGTCCAGGCCAGCACAGCCCGTCCCTCCCTCCCGATCCCAGGAAACCTCAGTCATACCAGTTGCTCAGCCTGTGCTGGGTTGAGAAGTGTGCCCCAAACTTCCTGTTCACCTGAGACCTGTGAAGGTGACCCTGGTGGGAGCAGGATCTTTGAAGATGTGGTTAAATGAGGTCCTCCTGGCTGAGGGCGGGTGGAGTCCTTCATGGAGAGGCAGGAGACGCGGAGGCCCGGGCATGGGTCTGGGTGATGAGCCCAGCCGAGGGTCCTGCATGGAAGGTGGCCAGTGGACACCAGGGCTGGAAGGGCGGGACAGACCCTGCCCTTCAGCGGCACAGAGACACAGCGGCACCTGGAGTGCGCACTTCTGGCCTCCAGTCTGTGAGAGAATCGGATCTCTCGTGGGAAGTCCCCAGTCTGTGGTTCTTTGTCACAATGATCCCGGGAAGCAAGTTCACGATTCCTCAGGGACCTCAGTGGCCCCCCTCACCTGGAGACACAGGGTCCTCCGACCCTCAGCAGGGATGTCACCTTGTCTCCAGCAGAGATGTCACCTGTGTCTCCAGCCCACTCGCTTCCCGTGCACCTCCTGGGACTGTGGACTCCAGACATCCAACGCTCTCCCCCCGGGGCTCGCCTTGCCTGGCACACGGGGGTCTCCACATGCCTGTTTTCACCCCCAGGACCCCCAGTCTGGAGGGCAGACTCAGTGCAGTGCCTCTCTGGGGCCTGGCTCCGCGTCAAAGCCATGGCCAAGTGTTTACTTCTGGCTCTCTGGCTGGAGGTGTAAACACCGACCTGGTCCAGACCCCGCCATTCCTATCTTGGACTTCAAAATAAACTCATCTCTGTAATGGGCAGTCTCTCCACCAAGGCCCTCATTAAGGCTGGCAGGACCTCTGAAGGGCAGTGAGGCTCGCCCAAGGGCATGGGGAGACTGACTTCCCCGGAGGAGGGACTGGCCGCCGCCCCCTCCTCTCCCTCCTCCTCCTGTCCCTTTCCCTTCCCTCTCCCTCCTCTCCGGCCTCCCTTTCCCCTCCTCTTCCTCCTTTCCCCTCTCCTTCTCTCCCTCTCTCCCCTTTCTCCCTCCTCCTCTCCCCTCTCCCCAATCACCTAGCTTTGTCAATTCTCTGTATCTTTAGGAGCTTCCCCTCCACCCCAGCAACTTCCCTGTGCTGCAAATCAACTTCCCCCTCCTGCTTGCTTCTTTTGTCTGTCCGGATCCAGCCTCTTCAGTGAGCCAAAGTGGCTCTGCCTGAGGATTTGACCCAGTACCTCCCTCTGCCTATGCCCTTCAATGGCTCCCCATTGCCTTCAGGGCACTATTTACAAAGCCTTTTGGGAAGTGGGTCCTGTCCTTAGTTGTGACATCCTGGCTTCCTGTCCCTTGGGCATGGCCAAGTACCTCCTTGGGTCCTATTTCCCACTCCATCCAGAACTAGTCACGCCCTGGAGAAGGTGCTGCCTCTTCCCTGACCAGCCCCCTCCTTGCCCTCTCCGCCTGCAACAGACACCCTAGCTTTCCGCACGCCCCCACCCCACCCCCACCCCACAAGGTCCCCAGCCTGCTGCAGATCTGGCTGGTGGAGCCTCTGTCCAGCGTCCCACTCATCCCCGCCTGCAGATTGTCCAGGGTTCCTTCCTGGTGGGTGAGTGAACCGGCCTGTTTTCCGGATCATGAGAAGCGGTTGGCCCCAGGAGTCGTGGCCTGACCCTGGCTCACCAGTGACCTGTCCTCTTTCTCGAGGACAAAGGGAAGCATCTCATCTACCCTCGCATCTCAAGAAACCAGTCTGAGCCTCTAACAAACCACCAAACATGTTGATTGGAACTTAATGAGAGATATAAAGTAAAGAGCAGACGGAAGGTGAAAGAGGCGAGCAGGGTGGATGGAGAAGAAGCGGAGCCATGTTCAGCGAGGCTCCCAGCAAGCTCCCACGACATCCATGTGACACCCACTCCCCAGAGGTGAGACCGGGGCCCAGAGAGGTTCAGGAGAATCACCCCAAACCGCCACCTCTCTGAACCTGTCTTAGTCTTTTATGTATTTGTGGTCATTCTCTGAATTTCTGCCCAGATGGGTGTCCCTTCTCTGCTTCATGCACAGTTAAGTAGGACCATCCTGCTTTTTATATGAAGAGACAGGTTTCATTGTAAAAGTGCATTCTGCCAGGCGCGGTGGCGCACGCCTGCTATCCCAGCAGCTCAGGAGGCTGAGGCCAGAGGATCACGAGTTCACGGCCAGTCTCAGCAAAAGCGAGGCCCTCAGCAGCTCAGTGAGACCCCGTCTCTAAATAAAATGCAAACTAGGGCTGGGGAGGAGGCTCAGAGGTCGAGTGCCCCTGAGTTCAATCCCTGGTACCAAAAAAAAAAAAGTAGTGTGTACTCATTTTAGAGAATCAGGAAACTAAAGAAATGTATTTAAAGCAGCAAACCAACCCCATTCATCCCGTTACCCCAGGACAGCCCTTCACACTGTCACGTTTTCTAATCTCTGCTTATATTTGTTGTGTTAGCACCAAATCAGCCTAAAGCTGATTTAAATCCTGGCTTTTTCACCTCCTACTACCTCGTTAGCATTTCTCCACATCTTCAGAAGCTCTTTGCAAGCATAGTTCTTTAACTTTCTTAATTTTTTCAAATTAATTAACTACTTAATTAATATGGTACCAGAAAGTGAAACCAGAGGTGCTTTACACTGAGACACATCCCTCGCCCTTTATGTTTTTTGAGACAGGGTCTTGTTAAGCGCTTAGAGCCTCGCTAAGTTGCTGAGGCTGGCTTTGAACTTGTGATCTTCCTGCCTCTTGAGCCGCTGGGATTACAGGCGTGCGCCACGGTGCCTGGCTAGCTTTTTTTTTATTAAGCGTTTGCTAAGTGTCAGGGACTGTTCCCGGTGCGAGTTTACGTTCATGATTTATTTACAGATGCACCATAATTTATTTAGCCTCTCTCTTGTGGTATGAAGTGGTTTTGATTTTTCACTGATAATAATTCCACAGGAAACTTACGGGCAAAAATTTCTGCCCACACTTGGGTAAACAATTAGGTTTTAAAAGTTGAACTTTGTGATGAACTGAGTTGTGCACCCCCAAATTCCTATATGGAAGGTCTAAGCCCCACGTGCCCACCTTCGGAGAGGAGGCTTTGGGAGGTAATTGAGGTTGAATGCATTCATGGGTGGGACCTAATCCCGTAGGACTAGTGTCCTCATATAAGAAGGGTCCCAGGGACAGCCCACGGGAGCACACGGTCAGAGGACTGTCACCTGCCAGCCAGGAAAGAGCCCCTCCTCAGGACCCAGCCAGCTGGCACCTTAGCCTTGGACTTTCGGCCTCCACAATTCTGCAAAAGCAGCTCTGTGGCTTGAACCCCGGGCTGTGGTGCTCAGTCCTGGCAGCCCGTGG
>JAJEJO010003526.1:639962-696193 GCA_020662805.1 Glaucomys volans
TAGGAGGAAGGCTGTGGTGTGGGCGGCCTCAGCGCTTGGTAGCGGGGCGTCCAGCACCTTGCCCTTGTCCCCTCAGGGCAAGCCCGGCCATGCCCAGCCCTTGGTTCCAGGGCACCTGCCCACCTGGGGATCCCGGGAACCTGGCAGCTTAGAAGCAGGGGATTTTGCCTGTCCCCTGCCACCACACAGGAGGAATTACTCCCCCCTCTTGTAGAGGAGGACGAGGAAGCTCAGAGCGAAGCTGCTTTCCCAGGTCAACCTGCTGTGGAGAAGAGGAGCCAGACTGCGCCCAGGACAGGTAATCCTGGAGCCCCTGATCTTCCCACCAGACTGCCGCTTGCCAGGGCTGTCTTGTCTCTGTTGCTAGGTAACCTCCCTCCGCCCAGCAGTCCCCTCCTGGAGTGTGATCCCTGCACCTGACATCATAATCTCCCATGACATCTTAATCAGCTCCCAGGCAACTGCGGACAGTGGCATTAATGCCTGCCTGGCCCATGAGTCAGCAGGGCCTGGGCCAAGCCCGCTCCCTGGCTGGGCTTAACCCCTGCCTGCCCATGCCAAGCCGCCGGGCTGATGGGTGGGTCTGGGTTGGGACGCTACTGGTTCAGATGCCAGCTTGCTGGCGAAGCTCTCCAGACTTCAGTGTCCTCTGCTGAAGTGGGGATCATGAATGTGGGGGCCCATCCGGAGGAGCTGCTGTCACATGGCCTCCCTCTGGGCAGGTGCTCCACAGCCTGAGTGTCCAGCAGCACCAAGTGCTCTGCATGGAGAAGAGGAGACACGGGTGTCCCATTATGGGCTAAATTGTGTCTCCCCAAAGTACATGTGGAAGAGCTAACTCCTGTACCAGGGAGCACGGCCTTGTTTGGAAATGGTGCCTTTGCAGAAGTGACTAAGGTGAGGTCACACGGCACAGGCTAGCCCTCGTCCCTTGAGGCCAAGGTCTGCAGGAGAGAGGAACACGGATGCAGACCTGGGGAAGGCCACCAAGGCAGGAGAGCGGAGGGCTCTCCCCAGCTCTCAGGGCGTGTGGCCCACCTGCACCTTGCTGCAGACTTCCGGCCTCTAAGCCACCCAGTGTGTGGCTCTTTGTTGCGACTGCCCTTGGAGAGGGAGCCACCTCCTAACTGGACTTCAGAATCCCCTGCGGTGGGCCGAAGATGCACTGCCAGATGCCACTTGGATTAAGGTCTCCCCCAAGCCACTGAACCCAGCCCCCAGGAATAGGGGATCCCACGGCGACCTCAAGTTGGAAGTGAAGCTGAGTGGCACCAAGTCCAGGGCTGGCCGCTGGCAGGATATGTGCTCCGCGGGTGCTCACAGCTCAGGGGCTCGTGAAGTTCTCCCTGGGAAGTCCTGGGTCGGCCATGGGGCCAGGTGTCCCTGGAAGTTGATGGGGCTCCTCAGGCTCCGTTTCCAAGTCCCCCAACTCGTCTCAGCCCTGCACAGCACAGCCAACCCGGGCAGAGAGAGGGACACCTCCGCATGCCCTCCCCGCTTCTCCTCCCCTCCTCCCCTCCTCCTCTTATCCTGGCTCCCACACTGGCTGGGACCCAGCCCTGCCTGGGACCTCAGGGCCATCCTGTCCACAGGCACCCACTGATGGTCCTCCACACGAGGCCGGGGCAGCCCCTTCCTGCCAAACATCTGCTTCTTCCATTTTGGTTTCTCACTCCCTGAGTCCTTCCCCCAGAGTGACCTCCACTCTCCGCACCTGTCTGATGGGTACCACAGAGCACACCCTGAGACCACTGGTGTGTGGAGTGTGCACATAGCTGGTGTGGCATCGTGCCACTGAGCCCCACGTCAGAACAAGCACAGTCCACTTGGCCAGCCCTGGCCTCAGTCTTCTCAGCTGTCCAGTGGGTCAGTGAGGGTCACTAGGCGCAGCCGAGAAGCGGGTGAGGGTCCACCCAGCGCCAGCCCCACCTCTCTGCCTCTGTTCCCTGCCTTCTTTGCACCAGGAGAGGACAGTGTAAATGGTGGTCCCGCTGCCCTCCAAATTTGCCCTTGGAGACGGAGAGCCCAGCTGGGCGTGCTCAGGCCCGGGTCCACCCCAGCACCACACGAGCAAAACAAAACACGATTTTAACGCCCTCGACCTCCACACCCTACCCACCCCAGGCAGCCACAGCCTGCGAGAATCCTTGCCAGGTCCAGAGAGTCTTTGCTCTCCACCTGCAGAAAGGAGAGCCACCACTCCCGTGGGCAAGGAGGTGGGCGGGCGGTGAGGAGGCCTGGGAGGCAGCCGCAGTGACTGTCATAGCTGGGAAGGGTCACGGAAGCCCCTGCCCTCCCCTCCCCAGAGACTCAGAGAGCCGGATATGCCAGGAGCCAGGGGCTCGCTGAAGCCTCGCCCCTGCTCAGGGGGTACCTTGGTGTCTCTGGCCTTTGCCCTCCCCGTCTGTCCCCCGCTGGCCGTGCAAACCTCTCGGGTCTTCCTGGCGCAATCCCTGCCTCTTCGCACCTGCTGTTCTAAATGGCATGCTGGGGCAGGGTCCCCAGACGTCAGTCCTAACTGCCAGCCCTTCGACAGGGACTTAGAGCAGGACTGAGAGAACTCTCAGGGATGTGAGGGAACTTCTCAGCTGTGTTAGTTCCAGGTCGGTGTCTTGACCTCTCTAGGCCTTGCCCTTCCACCTGAAAAAGACCCAAAATCTCCTGGTTCACTCAGAATCATCTCAAGCCTGGGGTGGAAGTGGCTTTACTTCCAGGTGTTAGGTAAAACCTGGACCCAAGACGTTTGTAGTAATCTTACTCCTCTCAAAAGGAGGAATTTTCTGGAAATCCCACTGTCCTCCTTTGGTCAGAAAAAACTTTTCCTGAAGGCTTCCTCCGTGCGGGGCATTGCCTCCCCACAGTAAAACTCGGGCAGGTGAATAGGCCACGTTACAGACAAGGTCAGCCGTTTTCCCAAAGCCACAGTGCATTTGTGAGCGATCCATTTAGCCACTCAAAAATACGTCCTGAGCATCTGTCCTGAGCTGGTTCTGGCTGGACCATCAGTCGTGAGCAGACAGGAGGCTGCACCTGTGGGGCTGGAAATCCAGAGCAGAAAGACTTGGAGGAGATGTTGGGTGGCAATCCACACTGCGGGAAGGTCAAGCAGGATGGAAGGCCAGTGGGAACTTTCCAAGAGTAGAGTGGAGTGGAAGCTTTCTCTGAGAGGGAGCCCCTGAGCAGAGACCCCAGGACAGGAGGGGTCACGAGGACCCCTGAGAGAATGGCATTTCACACAGCGGGAACAGTGTAGGCGCCCTGAGGCAAGCGTGGGCCCAGCCCACTGGGACACTGCAAGGCCAGCGTGGCTGTTAGGGGAGCCAGGTGGTGGCCCAGGGGAGCACGCAGGCTGACGGAGGGGGCAAAGCAATCCGGGGCCTCCCCCCCCCCGGTTAGCACTTAGAGGTGGGGAGAGGAGGAGTTTCTCCAAGGCACTGCACGCAGCCTCCCCTCAACCTGCCAAGAAGCCATCGCGGGTGTGAGAGCAGCGACACTCCCTCGCTGGCGCTGTGACTGCAGCAGCTCAGGGCACCCCATCACAGGGCCCTTGTGCTGGGCCACAGCTCCGAGAATTTAAAGGGTTCTTTTTCATTTAATCCCCACCACGATGAGGAATGGAGGCCCCCAGGGGATCAGTGACTTATCAGTGGCCACAAAGCTGAAAGGGACCTAGCCGGGATTTGAACCTACTGCACAGCACTCCAGAGAATCTCAGGCCGGCCTTCTAAAGGTGACCTGGCCCCTTTCCTTCTCTTCTACACTGCTCCCCACCCAGCATCTGAACAGGCCTCTCCTTACCTGGCAATCAGGCCTCAGCCTGGCTCAAGTTACTGAAGGCCCCGGGCGTCTGTTTAAACAAGTGTGTCTGAGCAGGAAAATCAAACAGACAGGGACCCTCCAGGGCCACTGCGGGGACCACCCCAGGGACTAGGCCTGAACCTGATAAGGCCAGATCTATTTTCACTTAATTGGACTGTGGCCAGGAGCCCACCATTTGATCAGATAGGTGGTCTCCCTGGAGATGGAATGGGTCCCCTTCAGGTGGGACTGTCCTGCAGGCCTGGCAGGTCAGAAGCCAAAGGGGGCAGGGAGCACCTCAGAACAGGGAGGGTCCTGTGGGGATCTGCTCCTTCCTGTCCTCTCTGGAGGCTGGGCCTCCCCCAGACTGCCTCCACTCCCCACAGTCCCAACACAGCAGAACGGAGCAGCCCAGGGAGGTGCCCCAGGGGGAGGCAGGACCCCTTGGCAGAGATGGCCACACAGACCTTCCTGAGTGACGCAGGGCCTCTGTCTAACCACTCTGCCTGTGTGTGGGAGAGTCGGACGCTAGGTCCATCCTGAGGTTCTGAGGACTTAACAGCACGGCAGGGCAAGCTGGGACAGTGGCTCCCGCCTTCTTTTAAAAGTGTTGCTCAGGGAGCTTGATCGGAACTCAGTGCACCATTCTCGCACCTGACCTCAAGCTCCACTCTGTCCCTGACCCTCACCCCACAGCAGCTGGCCAAGTAGGGGGTATTCGGGACTGGGGCCCAGCAGGGGCAAGGTCAGGGGCCGCCTGGTCGCCGTCCACTCTCGTCCCTCTGGTGTCCCTGTCTGTGCCCAGCTCTGTTTCCATCTCAAGGCCCACGCAGGCTCTGGGGAATGGCCAGCCACCGCCTGGCAGAGATCAGAGCTGGGGCAGCCGCAAGCACCAGGCCCCATGCCTGTGCCAGGTCTCGGTCCACAGCAGGGGTCATCCATGAGTGGCGCACACTGAGAAGCCCCGGGGAGCCAGGAGACTTCCGAGGACACTGAGTGTATGTGTGCTATCGCTAGTGTGAGCTGTTCCCATGCGTAAACTAGGGAAAAAAGAGTTGCTGTCAGGACTAAGCTACATCGCCATAAGAACTCAAGAGCACTTGGCAATGGTGCGCGTTCAAGAGCGTTGACTTCTATTCTCGGAAACGCTTTTCTCATTCCTGGTGTTTGGTTCCTGGGTTCCTCAGTCTTCTGGTTTCCTGGGGCCCAGTCCCTCCTCTCACAGGGAGGAGGACAGAGGGGCTTAGCAATCCATCACACCAACTGAAGGCTGGCAGGGCCGTCATTGACCACGTTCTGGCTCTGAGGCCATGGCAGAGCCTGGGGACCCCGAGCCTAGCAGGGCTCCACAGGGAGTCACACCCCACCCCTGCTGCTCCCCTTCACATTGGGACAGTCCCAGCAGCCTCCACCTTCCAGCACCAAGCCTGCTCATGGGGGCGCGGTGGGGGAGGACGCGGAACTGAACCAACCTGGAGGGCACTTGCCACTCCCTGGGCCCACCTGCCCCAGGCAGAGGCCAGACTGGAAAGCTAGTGACCGTGCCTGCTGCCACAGGACCTGCCTGGCACTGCAGTCCAGTCCTGGGGTCCCCGACCCAGCTGTGTGGCAGAGTGCTGCATCAGCTCTTCTCACCTGGAAAGTGGGTGCCCACCTCGAGGACTGCTGTGGGAAGCAGGGAGCCCCAGTGTGCACACCCCTCTTCTCTTCTTTGAGCCCCTCTGCTCTGTGATCCAGGGTGAGCAAAACCAGGCTGGAGAGTGCAAAGGCTGCGGGGAGCGGGATGCAGGGTGGAGGCAGGTCGCCCTCTTTCCTAGGCCCTCTGAGGCCTAGAGGTTAAGTGCAAGAGGGTGGACACTCTGGCAGCAGGGGCCCTGGAGAGGGGGAGTGAATGGCCCCAGGGGACCTGACTGGGGTCCCCAACCTGAGCATGGGCTTTTCTCCAGAAAAGTGCACTGCCTGCAGTGCCAGTCAGTTCTGGACATCCTGCCCCTCCAGGATGTTCCTATTCACTAGCTATTTCCATCCTGGAGTTCTGGGACAGTGGGGATGAAGGACTCTAAGCTGTCACCCCCTGGATCTGCTAGTCCTCCTGTGGCCTTTGCTGCCTTCCTTTTGGGTCCTCGTGAGAACACACAGGGAAGGTCCATGGTGCACCACAGTCCAGATGTGGTGACCTGGGAATGGAGGCTCCAGGGAGAAACTACTAGCTGGAGGCCCAGCAGGGCTGGAGTGGCAGGCCGGGAGGGAGGGGCATTTCCTGCCACTCCTGAAGGTGTGCCAGCGCCTTATGCAGAGCGCTGGAGGGAGGTACATTAGCTTCTGAGTGACTTGAGGGAGTGATTCAGACTGAATGGCTGGGCAGGAGGGCAGAGGGCAGAGGGCAGGGGGCTGGAGGTTTTTGAGAAAGTGACTGAAAGGCAAGGGAGGGACAGAAATGGAGACCACGGAGACAGAGGTACACATGGAGCGAGTGGAGCACAGGGAGAGGAGCACAGGGAGAGGCCGACTCCTGGCTGGGAGATCCACCCAGAGATGGAGAGATCAGCTCGGAGACCTCCATCTGGCTAGACTGGGCCTCCGAGTTAGGCCGGGCAGACAGGAAGGGAACGTGAAAATCTTGGACCCACAGGGTAGAATAAGGGAGTGGGAAGAAGTCCCAAGTGGGTCCAAGGGGCCTCCCGTGACTGCTCTGCCCAGCGGGTCCTGGCAGTCCAGCTGTCCCCTCCCCTGACAAAGGGGTGGGTCCGAATTTCCAGGGCACACTCTTGCCGGACTCCCCTGGAGCCCTCTTTCCCAGCCTCGGCTCTGGCCTTTCTGGGCATCCCCACCTGGCCTTCCATTCCACTCAGCACTTGGGAGTGCCCAGCCTGGGCTTGGGGCCTTGGTTCTCAGCAGGCTGTACCCCTGGCTCCTGTGCTCTGTGCCTCTACCCAGCTTCTCTGCCCACTTTAAAGCCCACAGACCACAGACCGAGGCCCTCAGCTGGTTCTGCAGACAGACCTGTTTGCTTCTTAGGCAGATCTGAGATCCTGGACATTTGCTAAATTCATGGAAACTACTAGACGTCCTTCAGGGACCTCAACCAGGGGTGGAGGGGGAGAAGGAGCAGGGAAAAGGAGAAGTAAGTGCTGGGCCCAAGACCCAGTTCCAGGATTGGGGGCGTGGCTGGGAGGCATTCCCCAAAAGCTGCAGGATTGCTGTGTGTTAATGCTCTTGGATTTTTGAGACTGCTTTGAGGAGCTGAAAAAGTGGATTTCGGTGATTCAGATCCACTCTGCCAACCACCAGTAACTAGCTGTGTGACCCTGAGCAAGATGCTAACCTCTGCGATTCTATTCTTCCATGGGGGTTGGGGGTGGTCAATACAAGTACCTATTTTCCCAGAGTAAAGAGGATTGAATCATATAAAATTCGTGAAACCTCAGGCAGGCCTGACAACTCAACTTCTTAGGCCAGTTCTTTCCCCCATGCCCTCATCCCCCTGCCCTCCCAGGCCCTTGCTGGAATTGAGATGGGGCCTAAGAGGGCTGGGCAGAGCCTGCGGGGAGCCCAGGAGCCTTCCTTGGCTGGGGGTGGCAGAGCCAGGATGGAAGACGTTTGGTCAGCCGGAGCCTGGGGGTCCGCCTGACATCTCCAGGCTTAAATAACCCTGCGTCTTTGTTATTCGTCGGCAGCAAAGTGGTTCGTTACGCCTGATTGGTCTAATTGCTTTGAAATGGGATATATTATCTATAATTATAGAGCTCTAGGAGGAGCCGGCCGGCCTCCGCTTTCATCTTCCCCAAGTGCACCGTCATGTCGTGATCACATTAATTTGGGCCATTTGAAAGGGGGTTCTCTCTTCCGCGGATCCTGGCCCCCTCGCCCCCTCGCCCCCTCCCGAATTTAAAGACACAAGGAAGCCTGGCCTGAGCGGGAGGGGAAGGCTGGTGGGGGTGGGGAAAGGGGCCGCAGCAGTCGACGTCCACCGCGCTCTGCCCTTAGTCCCGCCGCACTAGTTGGGCCGGCTCAGCGGAGGAATTTGCGAAGAAAAGGCAGTTTTTCTGAATAGTTTTTACTCTGACGTCGCATTGAGGAAGGGTACCCAAACTCTTCAAAGGCACACGTTCCGCCCATATCCCGGTGACCGCTCGGAATCTGTGCGGTGACTGCAGACTCCCGAGTTGTCTGCTCCTCGGGGCTTTTCTCTGGAAAGCAGTGAAATCCTCTCAGAGTTTCTTAAACACGATTCCCAGCGCCTCACTCCTAGGCGACAGAGGCCAAAAGACGTGTCGGTGAGGTCGGGAGGGCCGCTCTGCAGGTTGGGAGATCCCCTGACGCTGCTGTCTGCCCGTCAGCCCCCACCCCCACCCCGGACAAAACACCTTTTCTTTCTCCCCCTTTGCCGCCCTCCTGGCGATTGGTGAATTCCCACCAAAATAAATCGTTCCGGGTAATCGGTTTTCATAGCACATTCATTCTATTAAAGAGGACTGTTTGGGGCTCGCTAATTGCCGGGGGATCCCACTGAGCTACACACTTTAAAAAATGCACGCGGGATTCCTGGGCCGAGGCCACAAAATGCACTGGAAAAGGGGGAAGGGGCGTAAACAAATCAAAACAAAACAAAACAAAACAAAACAAAACAAAACACGACGGAGGCACAAGGACCGCCGCAGTACGGGGGCCAGCCTGCTGGCTCCTCCAGTCTGTGGGACAATACTGAGTTAGTGACAGCTGTAAGATGAAGATCCCTCTAAAAGTTAATATTTGCCCACGGGGTAAAAATATCTAGGAACGACGTTATTCTGCCCCCGCCGTTGCACCCCCCGTGTAGCAGGCTGCGGCGGTGGCGCACGCCGGCTTAGTTGCTTAGAAAGTGGACGCAGGACGAACTCGCTTTAGAATCCGAATTCCAGAGGCGTTCTGTTGGGGGGTTGCAGGAGGACGAGGGGCGACGGAGCGAGGGGGAGGGGAGGGAGCGGCGAGGATGCACACAGAGCGCCAGTCGCAGAGCTTTATCTGCGGCGGGCCAGCCCTGCCCTTGCCAGGCATGAATTACAGCCGGGCTTTCTCGGCTGCAGCGGCCGCCCGAAGAAACGCCGCGGTAGAAGCGCCTCGGGTTAGTGCTGGCGGCGAGATAACAGGCGCAGTCCCCCCGCCCCGGCCTGTCAGCTCGCTGAACCCACCAACCGGGAAATCAGGAAAGGCCCAGACAAAAATTAACTCAAAGAATGCTCCCTCTCTCTGCTCCCAAACTCGTGCCTGTCCTGCGGCGGGAACCAACCACACACTCATTTTATTTCTTTTCTCTAACTCCCTTCTCCGAGTCTGCGGGCACCGGGGCACCTATCCTTCCCCGTCCAGTGGCAGATAAATGCAAGAGCCTTGCGCTTTGTGCTTCGCGATGGAGTCTGCACCCTTCCATCCGCAGACGCACTACCCGGCCCTGCGACGCTTGCATTCGGCTAACCCGCGGCTCCCAACGACAGCAGACACCAATGCCCATGGAACCTAAAAAGAAGATGCGTTGGGGTTCGGAACTGGGCTCGGGAAACCGAGCGGCGGGCTGCAGGGCCCTAGGCTGCGGGCACAGGCTGTTGCTCCCTGGAGGCGGGGGCGCGACTTCAAGGGCCCCTGCGCCGGCTGCAGCCTTTGATCCGGCCGCCGCTGGCGCCTAAAAACAACATCCTCGTCTGCCTATTAGGCGCGCTGAAGGATCGTGACAGATTGTTTATCCCCACAATTAGCGATGCGGCCCTTCTCAGGCCGCTCGGCCCCGGCTGCTCCGGTCGCCCGGGAGTCCTGTGCTCCACTCCCAGGTTCGAGCCCCCCTGGCCCCTAAAAGAGCCCAAGTGGGTGCGGAGCCCCGGAAGTCGTCGGCACAGTTGCATGTAATGTGTTCTTGCTAATGTGCACAATTCCGCGGAGAGTTTTAGTTTTATCAAATTCTTGAAATGACCCGGAGTCAAACATTTCGAGTTGGGGTAAGAGGGCCCCGACCGAGAGATACACTTATCGCTTTTAAAATGTTGCCCGAAAAAGCCTATGGGTGTTTGTTCCTCTCTCCCTTTAACCCAAGTTCAGCTGAGATTCTGGCTGAGATGCAGAGTGGGTTGTTGAACCGGGGGCGACAGTTTAATTAGAACTGTTAGGGACAGAAGATCGCGTCCCTGATGGGCTGCGCGCAAGGGGTTCGGTTCACAACTGTGCTCAGCTTCGCTCGCTCAGCTTTAAAATGGGGGTAGTACCGCCTTCTACCCGACTATACTCGGGCAAACCTTGGGGGCCCCGAGAGCAACGCGGGACCAGCCCGGCCCCAAGCAACCTGAAGGCCCCAGCGCTGACCAGGGCCCAAGTTATGTCTTGGATCCTGACGAAACGCGGAGAGGCGCCGTAAATTTCACCAGGAGGGGAGTATTCCAGAACCCGCCCCAGGCCTTCGCAGATCTCAGGGGCCTGTAGGCAGACGCGAGACTGAGGGTCTCACTGGCGTCCACAGCCCGACCTCTCCTGCCAGACCCCGGACGCCGACCGGGTAATAAAGGTCCTGCTCTAGTAATTCATTTCCCTTAATCTGGACGCCCCTAATCTACAGCTTTTATTGCGTCCAGTTAAAAGGCGAGGGAATTCGCTGTCCCTCCGCGCTCGGATAATTACCCCTAAATGGCCACGGCAGCCCCTTGTGTTTCCTGGAGATTAGAACCCTGCAGTCATCAATGGCCGGCCCGGTGAGCCGCCAATCACCTCGGCTAGCTCCCCGGGAGCCGTCGGCCTGGGCCCGGGATAAGAGGCCATAAAAGAGGTGGCACAAAAACCCGCCGCACCCCGACCCCAGATTGAGTGGTCTTTTAAGATCACACCCCAACTCACTTTTTTTTTTAACAGCAAAAATAAAATCACGTTTCCTCCGAAATTGGCCAAAGTTCTCAAGCCTGGCACTGAAGATCCCCCTCCAGGACCGTCCTCTTCCTCCCGGCCCCCTCCCCCAAATGTGCCTCTCCCCTCAGAGATCAGCGACCCAGAGATAGGGACGTGTTATTGTTTCCACGAGCGCATTGTCTGAGGTCATGTTAAGGCCAGATCTGTGTTTTGTTTCTGCTGAGTTTATTTCAATAAATTTCTCTCAAAAGGATCAGTGGCTCCTTTGGGCAGCCAGTCGCTGGTGTAGGTGTAACCTCAGGAGAGATGCTCCGAGCGGGGAAAAGGCACTTCACCTTTGAAAACCGATTCTATATTTCGAATTATGTTTTGTCTTCTCACAGTCATAGAACCGCCAGGAGCCGACTTCCTTTGGCAAACTTCAGCCCAGCTTTTAGGTAGAGACGAAGGCCGGCTTTTGTCCCGGAGTGAAGTTTTGAAAGAAGAAGATGACCCGCGTTTTTAAAAAGAAATTGGTATTGTCTTTCTACTAAGACCAATAACTATCCGATATTTTTTTTTTCAAAATGAAAAAGGAATTTGTGAGAAATGAACTCAACTCAGATCATAGTGATAGGGAAGCACCGGCAGATAGCGGAGAGGGTACGGAAGCGGCAACAGACGGAAGAGAACAAACAAGGAAAGAAGAGGAAAAGGGAGGAGTGGACAGGGGCGATAAGGCCAGGGCAGGAGAGGGCCCTGAAGAACAGTGAGGCCAGGGGCAGCCCCCAGGAACACGGTAGGTTAGGGACCCCGGGCACCCGCAGGGACAGATGCCGCTAGGGCTTTAGGGCGGAGGAAAGTCTCCCTGGCACCCTCCCCTCCTTTGCCCTCCGGGTCCCGGCGGAGCCCTACCCCACGCGCCCCCAGGCCGGGCGCGCCTTGGGGCTTGTCCCCAGGAGCGCGGCCCAATGGGTCGCTCCGGGCCCGCCCCCTCGCGCGCTGATTGGCCGCGGCCGCGCTGGCCTCGCCTTATTAACAAGTTCTCTGGGGAACAGCGGCCGGACCCGGAGCCGGCTAGTGCGCCCGGGAACTCGGCCTGCGCGGCGGCGGCGGCGGCGGGGAGCCAGGCCCAGCGCGCCAGAGCTGGCTCTCTGGGGGGCGGCGAGAGGCGCGCGCGGGAGGGCCCGCCCGGCTAGGGCCCTGGGCGCTCCCAGAGGCCCGCCGCGCTCCCAGCCCGCCCGAAGCCCATGTCCAGCAGCTGGCTGGTGCTGCGGCAGGAGGGGGGACCCGGCTCTGCATGGCCCCGGCTGCTGATATGACTTCTTTGCCACTCAGTGTCAAAGTGGAGGACTCTGCCTTCGGCAAGCCAGCGGGGGGAGGCGCGGGCCAGGCCCCCGCAGCTGCGGCGGCCACGGCTGCCGCGATGGGCGCAGATGAGGAGGGGGCCAAGCCCAAAGCGTCCCCTTCGCTCCTGCCCTTCAGCGTGGAGGCACTCATGGCCGACCACAGGAAGCCTGGGGCCAAGGAGAGCGCTCTGGCGGCCTCCGAGGGCGCGCAGGCGGCGGGTGGCTCCGTACAGCCCCTGGGCGCCCGGCCTGGCTCTCTAGGCGCTCCCGACGCGCCCTCCTCGCCGCGGCCGCTCGGCCATTTCACCGTGGGAGGACTCCTCAAGCTGCCAGAGGATGCTCTGGTCAAAGCCGAGAGCCCCGAGAAGCCCGAGAGGACCCCGTGGATGCAGAGCCCTCGCTTCTCCCCGCCCCCAGCCAGTGAGTAGCCAGAACTCAGGCGGCGACGGAGGGAGCGGGGAGGGTGTGGGACCCAGGGCGCCAGGCCGCGCGCCGGCGCCTGTCTGTCTCGGGCGTCTTCGTACCTGCAGCTGGGTACCTGGAGGCCGAGCTGCGGAGGCGTCGGCGGGGAGGCCGGTTTGGAGCCTCTTCCCACTCCCACCCAGTAGGAGACCTGGCTGTGGCCCAGTTCGCGGTCCGTTTTCGCGGGCTCCTTGCCTTGGCGCGGTGACGCTGCGGCTAAAGTTCACTCGTAGGACGCTGTTACCCGGGCACCCTCTTTTCCTGCCTCACCCCACGACCCTGCTGTCCCATCTGACCCAAAACTCATACTTCTCTTGCCCCCAGGGGCTGGGTCGGCATGGCGCGGACGCCCTGACCCCGTGCGCGGAGTTTCACTTTCTCACGGTGGCAGCCTGCCGCCGCTCATTGAAAGGACCTCTAGGCCAAGAGGTTCCGAAGTTCTTCCCAAACTCCTTCTTTCCTCCCCATCAGTTCCGAGGCACATGCGTGGTACTTTGGCAGCTGGACGTTTTAGGGGAAGGGGGCACTAAATTCCACTGGAGGGGGCGGGGCACCAGGGCAGTTAGGGGAAGGAGACCCCTCCAGTCCCTCCTGGCGCTCGCACACGTCGCGGACCGGGCGATCCAAACGGACTCCAGCAGCTCGGGCGCGTTCCCGGGCGGTTCCAAGGCCTGGCGGGCCCCTGGCCGCCTTGCCCAGTGAACGCTCTCGGAGATATTTCAGGAGCACGGGAAATTCCCAAGTTTTCCTCGTTTCCTCCGATTATTTTGCGCGGCATAATAGCAGCACGAATTCAATGGCGTGATGCTGAGGAATGATTTTTATCTGGGAATTAAACGTCTTTGAAAAGCCAGCCCCTCCCTGGGCCTAATGGCCAGAGAAGGTGGCCTAGTGCTGGGCTGTCGCTGCTGGAGGGACTGAATTTCCCTCGGCGCCCGCCTCTCGCAGCCGGGCGGCGGAAAGCAAGCCCGGGGCCCACTGCTTCCCGCAGAGGCCTCGGGCGGGAAAAAGGGGGATGTTAACTCGAGATTTCGTTTGACTCACATCCTAGTGGCCTGAGAAGCCAAAGGATCTTTTTGTTTTGTGTTTTATTTTCTAAAGGGCGAAAACAATGCTAGGTTGGGCAAAACCCGCATGGTAAAACAGCCTCGGTTTTAGTTCATTTTCGGCAAGGAAACCTGCTGCAGAGGAGAAGCATCCTCCCCAAGACTTGAGAATTTGGCTTAGGGCCTTGGATCCTGGGACCCCAAAGTCAAGGCGATCCCCATTTTCCTGGGAATGATCCGTGTGTGTTTTATAAGGCCGTGGTGAGAGCTAGCAAGGCCGGGTGCACAGGTCCCCAGTCCCGGACCTCTGCCATGGCTGTGCCTTTCCGCCCATCCTTGAGGTGTATCTGGAAGCCAAAAGGAAAGGAGAGTTAGGCACCACTGGTCGTTGCAAATTGAGCCACAAGTTGTGGTCCCCGCATCCTTTTACCCACACAGTTTGAAGTGTTCCTGGGCAAAGGCCCCACAGGTGGGAGGGAGAGGCCCAAAGGAAAACTGAGACAGTCTGAAGGCACCTGGTTGATCGGAAGGGGCTTCTTCACTGCTCCACGTGGCTCTTTGCATACGTAGCTGGTCACAGTGTGACCTCTGTGATGGCTGGGATTGTCCACCTTTGGTTTGCGGAGTCCTGCCCCTGCAACCCTGTAGGAACATGCTGTTCCAGGGAGGAGTGGAATTTGGAGGTCTGGATTCTATGCCACACCACGGCCTAGCCCGGAGTTGAGCGCTTGGTAGGCACAGATAAATGCTTGGCCGACTCATGAAATTCAGTGTGACCTTGGGCTGGGTACAGGGCCTCTTTCTGCACATGCCACCATCTGTATGAATACCTCCTTCCTCCGGTGCTTGGCTGGGAGGAGGCCCTGCTGTGAAGGGCTTCCTAAGCTGCCACTGAGCATAAGAGCGGCCCCAACGCTGCTCAGCCCTGTTCTGGCCTTGAACACGGGCATCAGCCTTAACGTGAGTTTCTCTCATCTGGAGTCTTAGTTTACTCATTTGCAAAAGGTAGCCGAGAACTTCTTCCCTGCGGTTTGCAGTGGGAATCTGACAAAACATTTTCAAGCACCCCCCCTGGTGCTCAGCACCAAGCAGTGGCGGAAATCAGCAGCTAACATTGCTGTTGACAATTACTGCCACTCGATGGGCTGGTTAGGCTCCAGCGCCGCTCTCCTAACCCCTGCCTGTTTCTCCACCGCACCCTAGGGCGGCTGAGCCCACCGGCCTGCACCCTGCGAAAGCACAAGACCAACCGTAAGCCGCGGACGCCCTTCACCACCGCGCAGCTGCTGGCGCTCGAGCGCAAGTTCCGCCAGAAGCAGTACCTGTCCATCGCCGAGCGCGCCGAGTTCTCCAGCTCGCTCAGCCTCACCGAGACGCAGGTGAAGATCTGGTTCCAGAACCGCCGCGCCAAGGCCAAGAGACTGCAGGAAGCAGAGTTGGAGAAGCTGAAGATGGCGGCCAAGCCCATGCTGCCGCCTGCCGCCTTCGGCCTTTCTTTCCCTCTTGGCGGTCCTGCCGCAGTGGCGGCCGCGGCCGGTGCCTCACTCTACAGCGCCTCTGGCCCCTTCCAGCGTGCTGCGCTGCCAGTGGCGCCTGTGGGACTCTACACGGCTCATGTGGGCTACAGCATGTACCACCTGACATAGGTGGCCCAGGGTGACCCACCTGGTACCAGCTGATTCCTCCAGCCCGTCTTCTACAAGCAGCAGAGTCCTACCCGGCTCCCCTGCTCTGCACCACCTGGTCCCTCCCTTTAACCCCACACTGCTCCCATTTCCCCTGGTTTCTCCCTGAGTTCACTCTCTGATATCTGATCCCCTCCAAAAAAGTGGCTGGAAGGGTCCTTAGTTCTCTTCCGGAATCTAGATCTACACCCTGGAGTTACAGATGAGGAAACTAAGGCCGGAGAGGCTGAGATTTGCCCAACATCCCTAGCAGACTTAGGAGTAGAGGCCACCACTCCTGCAGAGCTGCTTCCTGTTCTGACACCAGGCAGGAAAAACACAGAGAAATTAGTATTGGAGGATTCTAGAAAAGAGAACAGCTTGAGAGAAAGAAGAGCCTGCAGGCGAGATGGACCCCAGTTCCTTCCATTAGAAATCTTAAGAGCTTCAACAACCAAACATTGCTTTGGGGGGCAGGGCATACAGATGCGTTGCAAAGGTAGGTTGAAGGGACTTTTCTCTCTTACCAGTGCCAGAAAAAGATTGTAAAATTTAAAAAAAAAAATCTGTTTCTATTTAACAGTACATTCCCACGGCTCTCAAGCCTCCCTTTGGAAGGGATTCTGTGTACTATGTAATATACTGTATATTTGAAATTTTATTATCATTTATATTATAGCTATATTTGTTAAATAAATTAATTTTAAGCTACAAGAAATAATTTATTTGCTATTTTAGTCCTGTGTTTTAATATTACTTCTTGTCTCTTCACATATACAATTGCTTTTCAGTTTGACGGTAGTTTTATTGCAGCAAGTTTCAAAGGCAACAGGAGGATCTGCGGAGAGACAGCAGGGTATCTTCAGGACACACAGGACAGAGCTGCATTAGCAAAGTCAAGTGGAGAATTGAAGCAATTACCTAGGATAATTAGGCTCAATTTTCCAATTCACTTTAAGCTGAAATCGACACTTGCTCAGGCGACCCATAACCAACTCTTTCTTTTTTCCTCCCCTTTTAACCTGTCTATGAAAACAAAGTGAATCGCTCAAATGGTTTGATGACTGTAGACAGCTAATCCAGACAATTCCCACCCCCCACAAACCTGCTTTTCCCACAGGAGGGCGGGTAGGGGGATGGAAGCGATTGCTTTTCTTCTAAATGACTGTGTGGACTGTGGAACCAATTTTGAGCTGCCAGAATGTGAGTGCCTTCACACCCTGTCACGACCCCTTACAATTCACAAACACACACAATACAACAAACTTCAAAGAAAACCCAAGGCCACCACGCACTCCCACCTTGGTTACTGCTTTGCGGGGCTCTGCTTCCCAAATTTGGGTTTTCTTCTCTGTAGTAAGTCAAGTTCAGGCTTCCAAAGGTGAATATGTTTGCATAAGTGCCAAGTTTAACCTTCTGGGAAGAATTCGGCAAGGATGTTGAAGACAGAAAACAACCCTTTAATAAACAGTCTATGAAGTTCCCCACACCTCTCTGTTCTCTTTCCTGTTGGGGGCCACCTGATAAATTCTCACGAATCTGCTCACCCCTCTTTCCCCAGACTGCCTGGTGGTGGCCTGCGTGTCCAAACATCATGCAGAGCAACCTCTGCCTCAGCCACTAAGAGGGTCCTCCAATAGACCAAGGGTACCTGGGCCTTGGACTTGGGAAGGAGCCATCATTTCTACAGACACAGAAAGAAAGAGTAAAAATGGAGTCTGGGGCGTACTGTACTTTTCTAGCCCCAGGGACTCGAGGTTGGCCTGGAACTCATGAGAGCTCAGGGTTGCCCTTCAGCCTGGATGAGTTCTGCCCTGTCTCTGGACAAGTTCAGGGGTTCCCTGCCCTTGGACCCTTGTAGCTTGAGCTAAGGTCCTGTCCCTTGGGCTGGGCGGTGGTAATCTGAACTTGTCACAGCACCCTCTCTGAGAGGAGGAAGCCGGCTTGCTGTGGGGCTCAGTTCCACCACACCAGAAGTTGAGGGAGACCTTGGGGCTTGGCCTTCGCCTCAGTCTTCCAGAAGCGCTGCTGGGACAGGGATCTGGGCCTCCCCAGCCACAAGAGTGAGGAATGATACCTGCACGATCTCTGACTCCCACCCCACATGGCCTTTTAAAGCAGTGCGGAAGTTGCACCCCCACCCCTGCATCTGGCACACACTGATAAGTTTCCCCCTTTCTTACTTTTCTCTATAATTTAAGCAGTGCATGGGGCCATGGTGTGTAGTACATGCCGACCCGCCGAACAACTCTTCTGGGCTCCTTCCTAGGACACCTCTGGGGACCTCAGGGTTCGGTGTGGTTCCAGCCTGACTGGCACTTACTGATAGCTTGGCCTTGGCAAGATCATGCCATCTCTCTGTATAATATCTCTGCATTCTCGCCTGCCCAATGGGCCTGGTACTCCTCCCATTTCCCACCCCCAGTATCCGGGGTTAGTGTCAAGGAGCCCGCTCAGGAGGCCTCCCAGGGAATACCCTGTGGATCTGAATCTTCTCAGCTCAGGGTCTTCGGTCTTCCCTGGGTTCCTTTCCGCTCATCCGGGATGACGGAATGGCAGGACTGGATCGAGTGTCTCCTCCGGCCCAGGCTCAGGAGCGTTCTGGCTCCCCCGAGTTTAGCAATTTAGGGTCTAGGCAAATTTAGAGCAACATAATTGCCGTAATGAGCAACGGTTCGCGCTCTGCAGACGCGCGCCGGCTCCAGAGAGGCGGTAGCTGCAGGCGAGGCGGGCGCGCCTCCCCGCCCCCTGCGCTGGCCGGGGGGAAGGGGCCCGGCGCCCTGGGACCCCCGCCAGCGCGCTGCTGCGCAGGCTTTGGGTCGGGGTTTCCCTCCACTCCTGGGCCTTTTCGTTTTCCCATTTTTATTCCTTTTCGTTTTGCCCTTTCTTCGTTCCCGGTTTTCGTTTCCGAATTCCCGTCCTCCATAGGGTGTGCACACAGAAGGTGCTTAATAAATGTTTCCTGGATCCAAGCGCACGCTGGTGTGGGATGAAGATCCTGAGCCAGGTCAGGATCAGCTGGGTCAGCAGGAATCCGCCGCAGTGCCCCGGGCGCTCCTCGCCCACTCGGGTCATCCAAACTCCGTTATCAAGCCAGGTCCTGCACGGACCAGTGTCCTGCTCTGGCAAGGAACTTCGGATCCACCGCTCGCGGAGTCGCCACCTACCGCTCTGGGGGGCTGTGCTGGAGAAGGAGCCTACTGTGTGCTGAGAATTCCATGCGCGACTCGCCCCACAAGGTCCATCAAACCTAGGAGATTTTTACAGCGGGGAGGACTGCGACCCAGAGGCGCGGTTGTTCTCAAGGTCACACAATTAATTAAGGGATAGAGCAGGGATCGGAACACAGATTGCAGTGGGGATCCACGCTTCCCCCCATGCCCACGTCCCCTCTAGTTGAGGGTCTCCCAGTGTTGGAAAGGTTGTTCCCCGGAAAATCTGCAACCAGGGATCCAGGCCTTAGCTGTGAATTTAACTTTTTTGAGCCGGATCAGGCCAGCGATGTCCTTTGAGTAGGGAGAGGGAGGTCTCTCACCTGCCCTGGCCGCTCGCTGCCCGCCGGCGTTTGCATTTCGTTGGGGAAGAGACCCAGCCTCAATCTGCAAATCTGCAAACTCAGCTTCTGACCGCCCTGGCAAGACCAGAGCGGCGGGTGGGTGGAAGACAGGGTAGGAGCGAGGTTGGCGGGCCGCAGGGGCCCTGGGGAGCCCCAGCTCTCGAGTGAAGGGCGCCTTGTCTTAAGGCTCCTTCTCGGCTCGCTGGCCCTGCGGAGGACGGCTCAGAGCGCACAGGAGGCCTAATGAAAACCGTCGCTCTCGAGGCCGGCGGGGGCCCCAAGCGCGATCCCGCCGCTGTGCCTCCCTTAGTGACCCGAGACCCCGAGGTGAGCCCAGCCCGGCCCTAGCCTGCGCCCCGCCCGGAGCCCTCGGGGGCGCAATGGGAAGCGGCGTGGAGAGGCCGCGGTCGCCTTTCAACTCCGCGGCTGGCGCCGGCCTGGCCGGGCCCCCGGGGCCGCTCGGTCTCTCTGGCTCCGTCCCGCCCTCCCAGCAGCTCCCACTGCCACACGGTCCCCTTGGCGCCCCGGGCAGCACCTCATCCCCAGCCGCCACGGCTAATGCCCACTCTCCGGGGCACCCAAGCGCCCGCCCACCTCGCCGAATTCCTCCAGCTCTCCTCGACAGCTCCCGCTCGGGGCGCGCGCCAGCCCGCCAGGCCTGGGACCCTCGCTTCCCATCCCGGCCTCCTTCACAGCGCCGCCGCGCGGCCCCAGCCCTGCTCTCCACAGCCCTGCGCCTCCTGTCCCGTGTGTCCCACGCCGGACTCCCTCCATGACAGACAGCCCACAAGCGCAGGCACACGTCATCCACAACGCACACCACACCACACACACGCACAACCAATAGTGCAACACATGCACCCAACACACATGTCCCAACACACATCACACAAAATCAGTGCACATCACAACTGCACACAGTCCATAAACACACGGCCAACAAATACACAACACATGTACACAACACAAACCAACACATACCACCAACACGCACCCCCAGATGACACAATCACACACACACCAACACCCACAATCAATACACACATTCTAATTTACACAAACCTAGTGTGTGGAGACAAACATTAGCCTGTCAAGGTCACCTCCAATGTGTGCACAGGAGTTCTGAGATCCAAGGTCTGGTGACAATGAGAGAGAGCCAAATAATCTTGGGGATATGTGAAGGGGCCCTCAGAGCTGGACACAGGAGAGAGAGAAACCTGGAGAAGCAGATGCAAAGACACCCCAGGATCAGAGCTCAATGGAGGAAGCCAGACTGGCAGCCCCGTGCCTGCTGGGTGTGGCTGGGAGAGAGGCCACCCAAGGGTGCGGGGTGATGGGGGCAGTCAAGCTCCCAGACACACGGATGTGTGGGGTCAGTCACAGGATGCAGAACTTTTACTGGACGATCCTAGAACTGCCTGAAGGAAAGTTGGGAGCTCCCTTCCAAGCCAAGCTCCCCGCTCTCCCACCCGGGGGGCACCAGCGGGCTTCCTGCACACCTCCCACCCATGCAGAGGGTCTCAGGATGTCTTCCTTCCCAGAATCAGACCTGACGTCATGCTGAGGGAACCTGGTCCAAGATCTGAGATGTCTGTCCAGCCTCTCCTCAGACTGGGAAGTCATCCCCCGTGGCAGCCAGTAGACCACCGGTTGTATTGCCTTTTTGGAGTTGGCATTTATTAGCTGTGTGGTTTTGGACAAGTTACTTGACTTCTCTGAGCCCCACTTTCCCCACATATAAGTGTGAAATTATAACAATATTTTCCTATTTACTGTGAAATGCTTTGTGAGATGTTTGGCACTTCCTCTAATAAATGCTGATGATGAGTACTTAAAAGCCATTTCAAAGCTCCCCAGGAGACTCCCAAAGAGTCCAGGAGGGCCAACACTGAGACCTAGGGCTCAAATCCAGGTTTACCCTCCTCTGGTGGTGACCTCTGTCTAGGAGGTCTTGGTGCCTATTCCAGGCCCTAATGCCCCTCTCGGGGCTTAGCACCCCCTGGACCAGGGCAATAAAGACCTGCTGTTGGGTGATAGTTAAAAGCCAATGCGAAGGCCTGCCCTCAGCTGGGGTCTGAGGGAGCCGGGGTGGCGGATGATGAAACGAAACGTCCTGGGACCCGCGATGTGAATCCCCGCGGGCGGCAGCCTGGCCCGCCCACTTTGCCCGTCCAGGCTGGGGGCGAGCCGCGGGGGCTGCCTCTGCCCCAGCCGAGTCGGTGCAGGGGGACCGAAAGACCCCGCTGCGACCCAAGTGGGGGGCTCTGGGGCCAAGGCGGGTCTGTTCGGGCGAGTGGTGGTCCTCACCACAGGGAGCGGAGTCCACGCGTCCCCTTCCCGGCCACTTCCCTGGCTGCGCCATCCGGAGTTCCTGTCGCCGCTCAGGCTGCCTGGAGGGGGAGGGGCGGGACCTGCGATTTGCGCTGCAGCTTTGCTGATTCTACTTTAAATAGACACCCGCTTTGGTCTGGATGGTGTCCCCTCGGCTCCTCGGGGGCCAGGGGCGGGGCGGGGCGGGGGGAGGGACTTTCTCCAGAGAAACCTCCCGTCCAGGCCACACAAACTGGACGCCAGTGCTGGGGGCAGGCTGTGACCTGTGGATGCTCCCCTACCTCTCAGGTTTCCTGAGACTCGGCCTCCATCTCTCAGATGGGCACAATCCGAGCCTGGAAGCCAAAGGGCTCCATGGGTGTCCCCATCTGTGGGGGAGTGAGAGGGTTGTCGCAGCTGCTCCTGATGGGACTGGGCAGATTGGTGGGGGTGGAATCCTCTAAAGTCACCAAGCGAATTATAGCAGTGAATTCTCGGTGCCAGGAGCGATGGCAGCACTGTTATCCCCACGACATAGAGGTGGACACGGAGACGGAGTTCAATAGCTCAGGCAAGGGCACCAGCCAGTGAGTTCTACCCCGGGGCAGCCTTCACTGGAGGTGCCCAGATGAGCTTCTCTTCCTGGAAGGGGACCTGCCCAGGTAGGGGCAGGGGAAGAGAGAGTGAGGGCTGCAGCCCAGGGCCAGGGGGCAGGGTGCCACTCCACTGGCAAGCTGGGCAGAACAGTGCCTTGCACAATGTCTCTGTGAGCCGACCTTGGAGGTGGGGCTGTCTGAGGTGAGGGTCGCCGGTGGGCCAGGTCAGGTGAGATGGACGTTTTCTGTGTGCCAACATGAACCCAGAAATAGGACACCTCTTTTAATCTCCCAATGCCACAGGTGAGCAGAGCAGCATAGAGGGGAGGTGGCTTGCCACAGGCACACAGGATCTAAGACACCCTGTGTGTGCCACCACCTCGCCATGACTTCCGGTGTGGATGCAGACTTGCCCACCAGGCATTGAGGGAGCACGGGTGCCAGGCCTGGGCTGCTCCTGCACGTGGCAGAATCCTATCCAGGTTCGGGTGGAGAAGTCCTTTGAATGCCATCTGGGAGATGTGCCATGGTCACCAATGGGACAACATTCTCCATCCTGGTTTACAGATGAGAAACGGAGGCTGGAAGGGGTGGTGCAATCTGGTCAAGGTCATGCAGAAAGTCTGAGCAGAGCCAGAATCCCTTACTTCAATCCGGTATTTTCTCATTCATGTCTTTGAGGCATTGAAGGAGACCAGCAGCTCACAGGGAGGAGTGTCAGGTGGGAGGGAGGCTTCCCAGGGGAGCGTCAGCTGATCAAGGACAGTAAGGGCTTGTTTGGGCCGAGTGGTCAAGGTGGGCCTCTTTGCTGGGGGACTCGTGAGTTGAAACCTAAGAATGAAGAGGAAAGGGAGTTCCAAGAGGAGCCAAGAGAAGAAAATCCACTGCGGAGGGCCGGCCACTGAGAGGGCGGAGGCTGGGACTGGCCTCTGTCTTTGGAGGAGGGGCTGTTTTGTGGGTCCTGGGAGGAGAGAGATGCCTCAGTGGAAGGGGTCCTGGACCCCACTTATAGGGAAAGTGGTGGCAGCTCGACCACACCGAGGCCTGGCCACTGGAGAGGTCTTTCCCTCAGAAAACCCCATTGGCTGTGGCCCCAGCAAGGTCCCAAAGGATTCCGAAGACATTTCCAGGTCTCTCAGAGTGAAGCAGCTCCCAGACGCCCAGGTGTTTCTCTTCCCCGCTGAGCTCACCTGAACTCCCCCCCTCCAAGACCCAAATCGGCTGGCTTTTGCGGCTTCTGCAGGCTGGGGTGGCTGCGGGGCGGAGTCCGCCACGGACACCCGGTGAACCGCAGCTCCCGACTCCCCTTGCCTGCCCCTCCCTCTGACACCCTGCTGCTCCCCTCGTCCAGCTGTTCACCAGCTGTGCGGTCCACCAGACGTATGCTCTGGGAGCTCCCCTCCCGTTCAGGCCCTCCCCACAAGCATCTCTGCAAACCAGGACCAGCGAGGCCAGGTCTCCCGTGCAGCTGCAGCGAGGGGATTGCAACGCCTGCCTTCCCTGAGCCGGGCCTGACTCAGCCTGAGTAACAGGGTTCTGATGACCATCCCACGGAGCCAGTGAGCAACTGGGGCTCAGAGAGGGGAAGGCACTTGCTCAGGGTTGCGCGTGGGTTGGCCAAGTCAGGAAGGCAAGCCGGTGCCCTGGGCCACCGGCTCTAAGGAGGGTCTTGCAAGTGCACCTGGGCATGCAGGGAGGACAGACGCACTGGCTGCCTGGGGGGAGTTACTGTGCCCGTTTCACAGAGGTGACCTGGAATCTTAGTTTCCTGGTCTTCCATCTCTGCCAGGGCCCCCTGCCTCTCCCAGCACCCAAGGTTTCGTTCTTGCTTCAGTTGCTGCAGTGGGTACATCTGTGCATCCGCCCTCTCCATGAGCTACCTAGGGCAGGCTGGGCCGCCAGCTCCCAGGATGGCTTGTGTGGGGAGACATCACTCCAGTCTCCGCTGCCTGGAGACTGCTCTGAGCCAGTCTGAGCCAGGAGCCCACAGGCCTTATCTCACTTAATCCACAACATCACTTCTAGTGGGGAAATGTTCAGTTTTTTCCCCTTCAGGGACAGGTCAACAGTGGTCCAGAGATGTCAAGCAACATGCCCAAAGTCGCCAAGCAGTGACCTCCAGAGCCTAGACTCTGTTTTCCCGGTGCCTTGGGAGGCCTCCAAGGGGAACTTCAAAAAGTGGGGAATTTCACTGCCGGTGGTGCTTGCAGGGACTCGGGAGGCACCTTGCCGGCCCTCTCGCAGAGCTTCTGCTCAGAGCTTCTGGCTTCTGGAGAAGCCAGGCCTCTCCTTGGTTGAAATCCGAAGCAACTCCAGTGGTTAATCAGGCTCCTCTGGCCTAGGCAGGCGGTGCCAGGCATGGGGACTACCTGGTATGATCAAGCTCTCTGGTTTTGTGGGTGGGCATTGGCAGATGCACCCCTGAGCCCCAGATTCAGAGTGGTGCCTACGTTGTGACCCCATTTCCGAAAGGCAAGCCCTGAATCCCAGGCGGGTGGCTGGGGTGGCAGCTCAGGATGGAGGGCCTTAGGGGTCCTCTCCTCCTCTTCTCTCACCCCCACCCCCAAAGTTCTTTTCCTTCCTCTTACTTTCACTGTGATTCATGTGATTTCTTAGGTTCAAGGTGTAAGGTAGCTACCGTGACTCCGTGACACCGGGACACTGATTACTTTAGCGACAGCTAGGGTGCAGGCATGCTGGGCACTGGACGGCCCTTCCCCCAGCAGCAGTCACAGCAGACGCTGCTGACGCCAGGAGAGGAGTGTTGCCACCGAGCCAGGTGGAGAATAGATAGTCCCTGAAGAGGGGGCATGGCGTTTAGATAGAAAAATGGAATTCCAGGCCAAGGGACCAGCAAATGCAAGTGCCACACTCAGTGACATGTGGCATCACGAGAGGAAATGTGCTTCAGTGATGATCTGTCTAGCTGAAGGGCATGTCTGCTTTTAAACCAAACGACAGGCCTCCTCTCTCCTAATCCTTGTCTCTGGCAGGCAATGGGGAGAGGTAGGTTCTCACTGTGCCCTCTTTTCAGGTGAGGTAACTGAGGCCCCGTGGCTGCCCACTGCCTCTTGGTGGGCGAGGGGGTAATTCTAGGAACCCAACATCTGCCAGGTGGAAGCAGAGAAGTGAGAGATGGGGGACCATGCGGGGAAGGAGACATTAGATGTATCTCCAGCTGATCTCCCATGGAGTCTCACCACAGATCCGTGAGGTGACACAGCACAAATGCAGTTTCCTTTTGCCAGATGAGGAAACCACCAGAAAGGATGGGAGGTTTGCCCAAGGCTGCACAGTGAGGAACAGGCCAGAGTCAGAGTCGGACGCTGGGATCCTGAACTAACGATCCCTTCTGATCAAATTGCTGCACTGCGCTGCTTTCCCCCAGATCTGCCTTCTGCACCACAGCTGACGATGTCTTGTTCCCCACAACTGGGAAGAGCTGGAGCCTTAAGAACTGAGAGCTGCTGCCCCGGGCCAGATGGCAGCCACAAGCCCTGAAGCTTCGCAGTTTCCACCAGGTACTACTCTGAGCCCATGAGATAATCATGGACAGAGATCTCCAAGAAGTGCTCAAAATTCGGGCAGAAGTAGGAAATCCAGCTTGGATGCGATTACGGTAAGTCACTTAGATCATCAGCACCTGAGTGCTTCCTGTACTCAGCTGGGGGAAAGGAGAGGGATTTCTGGTTGCTGAGCGCCTACTGAATCCATCATGCCTGTTCCTAAATTTAATATTCAGACCAACAGCCCTGAGAAGTGGGGTCCCATTGCTGTTTTTCAGGGGTTACTGGATTTCAGAGTGGGTGAGTCAACTGCTCGAGAGCCAGATCTGGAATTCAGATGAGGTTCTGTGCAACTCTCAGGCTCAGGCTCTTCCCAGGCACTCCAGGGCCTAAGTTTGCTTTAGGAGCCATTAAACAACATAAATGCACTTCAAAAACACTCTGGAAAGTGGCTGCAAAAAAATAAATAAATAAAAAATCGAGTAAAATTCTTAAAAGAAAAAGAAAGGATGTTTGAAAAAATGCAAACAACAAACGAAGTCAAGCCCCTCCCTGGTGTTGATGGCTTTCACTAAGAGAACATAAAGAAGCAGAGCCTTGTAAAACCAGCCCTCAGACTTGTTCGTAATGGGCTGGTAAGAGAATGCTAATGAAATGTTAGGAGTTTTTTTCTTGTTAAAATCTCATTTCAAATAATTCCGTTCGTCATCCACTTTTTTTATGAGGAACAAAAACAAATGTTTTCCAAAGCTTCAAACCAAAATCTTTGTGTGGGTTTCTTATTCGGGGCCAAATATTCCATGTCTTTTCCCAGCTGGGAATTCCCTCCCCCTCTCTCTTTTGGTCAAAGTCTTCCATATCCTGCTGGTCCACTTTGCTTCTCTGCTGTCCTTAGATGCCAGCCCTGTCCCCAGTGATGGCCAGAGTCCCGGGTTCAAGTTAGGCTGTTTTTCTTAACAATTAAAAATTAGTTTGGTTTTGCTGCAAACCATATTTATACACATTCCTACTGTGTTTAAGATACAGCATGCAGGGCTAGTGATGTAGCTCAGTGGGAAAAGCCTGGGCTTAGAATGTGTGAGACCCTGTGTTCAATCTGCAGCCCCCCCCAAAAAAAAAGAAAGAAAAAAGTATAGAACATATTTTCCACTCTTCTCCCTAGAGGTTATCAGTTTTTAAAAGTTATTTGCAAAGTTAATTTATATTTTTTTAAAATTAAAAAAGCCATGCAAAGTTTTGAAAGTAATGGTTCTAGTGAAAAAGAACAAATCCCATGCCACCTTTGAGCACCCCAACTCTTTTCTCCAGATGTAAAATTTCAACTTGTGATTATGTCTTCCAACAATTTCCTCCCTTTTCCTAATAACATCCCTACACAGAAAATCCTTGATTTTTCTGGTAAATTTTGTCGGTGGATTTCCTACTACAAAGATGAAGATTTACTCTTACACTAACTGCTTCCCGTACTTATTCTCTCACCATTCAAATTAACATCTCATTATTTTTAAGTCAATAGTGAAGGTTGACTATTATGACCATGTAAACAGTGTCCACAGTCCTGCCACAAAATATGCTAACTTTAATTATACTTCCTGTCTTATATAGCCCTTTATTTTTCCTGGAGTTAACAATTGCCATTATGTTTTATTTAATTTCCTATATGCCTGTCATTAATTAATCTCCTTTCTCAGAAATGGAGAAATACCCTGGCATGTTCGCACCGTGCCAGGCATTCTCCTCTCCCAGTTCCATTTTTTCTTGGAGTTATTTCTTCTCACCTCTGGTTGTCATTTGGACACTGCACAGGTGTCAGTCTTGAATTTCCCTTCTTCATCATCACAAGAGTCTCTTAGGCTTCTCTCCTGGGCCAAATCCCTCATATGTTGGGGTCTATGCCTTCCATTTGTTTGGTGTATAGTCAGCGAGAGTGGAATCGTAGCTCTTCCGTCCAGTCCTCGGAACAGTTCTTCTCTCCGTAATCTGACTTCCAGCTTGGGTAGTCAGATGTCCTTCAGAGTCCTATTCTCCTCTCTGCAGGATTTTGGGGTCTCTTCCTTATTCCTGCAGCTCAGGAATCTCGACATCATTACCGTGGCCTGGTTCCTCCTATTGTTCAGGTTGGACCCGCATGAATCCTTTCAATCTGGTACCCTGGATTGCTCATTTGATCATTTATATTTTCAGAATTCTTATCATGTCCTGTTATTTGGATCTTAGGCTGCTTAGATTGATCCTTTAAGTTTAAAATAAAATCTTTCAGAACCTCTTCTCCCCTGTGTTCTATCCTGAGAGATTTCTTCTGTTTTGTCTCTTATCTTTTCCTCCATGTGTGCTGTTGGTTTCCATACAGGTGCACGTTCTCTGATGTCCCCTTCCATGGCATCCTGATGTCACTGCCCAGGTGCAGTGTGTTCTCCCTCCGAGGCGTGGAATTGTAGATTTAATTCTTCCCCTGGTGGCTGCCTTGCATCTCTTCTTTGAGCTTCCTCTTTGGCTTTTACCTCCCTCTTTTGTGTCAAGAGATGTTCCTCTAACGGCTGGTGATCTTCGCACAAGAAAATGAACAAGTGCTCCATGGGTATGAGTGGGCAGCCCACAGGCCCTGAGGCAGTGACCGCCCCAAAGGGCGTCAGGGCAAGTAAATGACAGGCAGCCTGGAATGTGAGCCCAAGGGGGCGGCGGGTCTCCTGACTCCAAACTCCTGCTTCCATTATTATTATTATTATTATTATTATTATTATTTTGGGTATGGGATTGAACTCAGGGCACTTGACCACTGAGCCATATCCCCAGCTCTTTTTTGTCTTTTATTTAGAGACAGGGTCTCACTGAGTTGCTTAGCACCTCGCCATGGCTGAAGCTGGCTTTGAACGCTCGAACTTGGACTCAGCCTCCCAGAGCTGTTGGGATCACAGGCGGGCGCCACTGCGCCCAGCTCCATTTTATTTATTTATTTATTTTTTTTACATGTATCTCTGAGACGTGGGAATGCTTCATGCTGACTCCATGGGTGAGCTGAGGCAATGTGACCAAACCCCACATCAGAGCCACTAGAAAAAAATGAGACAGAAGAAAATCAACCCCGTTCTAGTAAAGAAATTCTTTGTGCCTCTTCCACGTCTGGCCCGCTCCTGTGCTGGTGCTGGAGAACAGAATGCCACTTGCTACTCAGGATGGAAGGAGCCAGTGGAAGCAGGGAGGGAAAGGAACGAACTGTGCTGAGCCCAACCGGAGACAGGGCCCCTGAACCAGCCCTAGAACCAGAGGTCAGCCTGCAGGGTCTTCTGGTCCCTTCCCCACATCTCTGTCTCGGTTCTGGCCACCCCCGCAAAAGGGCTGTGGGCACATGTGTGCCGGAGGGTAGTGTCCCTGTCACATGGAGCCAGCCGGCCATCTGCCCTCTGCCTGTGAGGAGCCTGTGCTGTGCAGACAGAGGACTCTGACCTGGGAAGCTCATGCCTGGCTTCTGGACTGCCCCATGGGACCTCAGCTCCCCACCATCTCTGAGCCTCAGATCCTGTCTCTACTCCATGACTCCAGCCCGAACACAGTGTCAGCACCTTGCACCTTTGTGTAGTTTAAAAATGACAATGGGCAGCAGCATGCCTTATAAACACATCAACACCAAATAAACACCCAGTTCCTGTCCCCTGCGTTCACACTCCTGGGACAGTGCTCCACTCCTGGCCGCTGGCACTTTGAGTGCTTGTCTCTGTTGTCAGGATGCAGTCGCCTGCTGACAGGTCCTCAGATACTCCACTCGCTGTTGAATTTGCTCTCCAGCTATGCCTGGCATGGAGGTTCTTAATAAATACTGGGAAAATGAACATACAAATGTTATTGTTAACGTGAGATGGCATGAGACAGAATCAAAAAGACTTGAGTCTTATGGATTGAGTGCTGTTTACCAGATTTGTCTCCTAGTACCTCCGTAGGGACCCTTCACTGGGTCTCTCTCTTTTATCCCTGGCTCTTTCATGCCCAGGCCTGCCCAAGGTCTGACTCTCTAGGCCTGGGGCCTCTTGACCCCAGATTCAGGCTCTGGTATTGCCCAGTGCTGAGGCCGGGTGTGAACATCCTGATTCACAAGAAAAGGATGTCAGGAATCTGAAAAAAATATGTTCTGGCTGGAGCCCCGCCCTAACCTCTCTTAAAAAAGGAAAGGATTTCTTTTTCCTTCTTTTTCTCTCTTCTCCCCCCCCCCCCCCTTTTTTTTGCATGCAGATTATCTGAGAATGGCTTGGCACTTGGGGATTTTCCATTGGCACACGCTGAACCTCCCGGTGCCAAGAAAGGAGAGAAGAAACTCAGACACAACGGGCCCCCTCTCCTGCCAATCTCAATTTGGGAGACTTTTTCCATCCTTGGGGCCATTTGTGAGAAATTAAGCTCCGAGGCCTTCTAGGGAAAATCTTTGGACTTTTTCTTCTCAGTGTGGAAATTCTGCACATTTGAATATTAAGTGGTGACTTGAGAAGGCTACAGGGTATCGAGGCCAGAAACCTTGTGTGCACTTATTTATTTGTTTTTCTTTTGTCGTGGGGAGGCACTGTGGTTTCTGCAGTCTGAAAAGGCTTAGTCACACCGTGGCTTCGAGACCTGTGGCATGGACTGGAGAACAGCCTCATCTCCAGGGCCTCAGTTTCCCACCCAGGGTGCCTACTTCCTTGCCCCCTTAGGGGGAGTGACTGTGAGTTCTAGGAATGTGCTATGCCTCTTTTCTGGTCTGCGTGTGTCTCTTATCAAAAAGGACTGAGCAGAAATGGTGTTTTCCTGTAGCAGCCTCTAGGGTCACCTGCTCATCCCGCCCAGGCTTTGTCCTGAGCCCTGGGCTGGGGCGAGCTGCCAGCACAGAGCTCACCCAAGGCAAAGGTGTCTGGCCAGGTGGACTCCCGGGCAGCGGCTGCTGGGGTAACAGTCAGCAGCTGGGGTGGTGCAGCCCACTGAGATGATGCTTCAGTCACTCCCCACGTTTCTTCCCCTTTTGAAATCCGTTGGCCTTTAGGGGAAAAAAAAACCTGATAGAAACTTTGGGCCATGATCAGCGGTGCCACAGGATATAAAGGGGAGCCCCTGAAAAGAGGCTGGGAACCCGCCGAGATCTGAGCGGGCTCACAACCTGCCCTCAAACAAGTCGACCTCACCGTTGTGCCAGGGAGGCAGGCACAGTGGGTGTCTGTCTCCAGATCGCCTTTTTGGTCACAGCGATTCTGCTCTGGCCCAAATTTGCAGCTTCACTGAGCACAACAAACTTGTAGCCATGAACTGGGTTTCCTGCTTAGGACCAGCCGCCGCCCATCGTCCAGCCTGCCTTTGGGGGTCTCATCCTTCAACCATGGGTCCATGTTGCCCGGGAGAGGAGCTTTGTGATTGCTTCATCTCTCTGTCCCAGGGATGGCTTTGTCCCTCTCCTCGGCTGGTTTCAGGACTGCTCGGCAGCTGGTCCGCACTCTAGCTGTCCAGGATGTCTAAGGGACCCTGCTCCTTTCGGCCTCCCTGAGGCCAGAGATGGGGACTGTGGTCACAGCACCTAGCAGCTTGAGGTCCAGGAAGCAGAGTTTCTGGGGCTCTGTGGGAAACCCGTCCCCCCTCCGCATTCTGCAGTGGAAATTCATTCTTTGTTGAGGACTTGAACTTCAGGAGTTGCTCTATGTTGAGAACACTGGCTGTTTGTCACCACGTGTAAAACACACCACAGGTCTGGCACGTGGGGCAGTTCGCTGGAGGCAGGGGGTTCAGCCTCCGCAGGAGCGGACTCGAGGCCCACTACCTGCGCGGGACTGGCGCTGCCCACCTGAGCGCTCACTCACTGCCTGTTCTGAGGACTGAGTGGGGGTGAAGCAGACCAGAGACCCCACCCAGGAGACCCTTACCAAAACTAAGCAGAAACCCCCGCCATGTATGTAACGTGTAAGTTCCTCTTCTTGTCAGACAGCTCTATAACAGAATATCAGCAGAAATTCCTACAGAAAAACTCAATGTGGGTTAGGACTTCCTATTTTTTGTGAGGACTAAATTGTTCTGTCTGCAAAAGGTGAATCTGCTGCAGACGGGATGATGTTACTTTTTTCTTTTTTTGGTACCAGGGATTGAACTCACAGGCACTCGGTCACTGAGCCACATCTCCAGCCCTATTTGTATTTTATTTAGAGACAAGGTCTCACTGAGTTGCTTAGTGCCTCGTACTTGCTGAGGCTGGCTTGGAACTTGAGATCCTCCAGCATCAGCCTTCTGAGCCCCTGAGATTATAGGTGTGCATTTTTATGATGTTACTTCTGCTTTTGTGATAAAACTTGCAAAACCTCTGACCTCCAACGCTTCCACCCCACTGTCCACTACTGGGTATAACATTCCATTTCCAGATTTGGGGTCCAGAGAAATTCTAGGCGACAGCTCCTCTGGACCTTATAGTTCATAAACCTGCTTCCTGAAAATCCCTCGGTTGTCCAGCCCCTTCTGTCCTACATGAGGATGATGCTTTCCAAACCCTGGCACTAGATGCAGCTTGCAGTGGTCAGAACAGTGGTCTAATGACGCCCACTCCCCAGAATGCTTTAGGTTTCAAGGCAGAAGGAAATGATGGTGGGGGCTGGATTCTGGCTACTCACCCGCTCCTCTGAGACACAGAGATTGTCAAAAATTATCTTGGTGGCCCTTTGCAATCATGAGGCTTCTTACAAGTGGAAAAGGGGGCCAGAAGAAAGCAGGAGACAGCATCATGTCAAGCTTTGGCTCAAAGCTACTGCTGAAGATGGGGGACCATCAGGAGCCAGGAGCATGGGCGCCTGAAGAAGATGGAGAAGGAGCAAAGCAGAAAGGAGGGCACCAGGCTGGCCCTGGAGTTTGGCCCAGCAGACCCCTGCTGGACTTCTGACCTGCATGACTACAAGGACATCTGTCTTGCCGATTTTGACTACTAAGTTTGTCATGAGTTACGGGAGCAATAGCAAACCAACACAGTAGGTGTTGCCGAAACACCGCCTTGGAGTTTTCTCTTTGCAATTCAGCTGTTTCTCCTCTCACCCCCTGGAGGGCAGAAGCCGAGCCACTTGTGATGATCAGCACCGTGCCATGCACACAGTGGGCCTTCTGGAATAGATGAATACACGGTTGCTGTGGCAGCACGGGCTGAATTGCTGATGGGTGGTGGTGTGGCAGGCTGAAGAGTGCCCCCCGCATGCACATCCTAGTCCCCAGAATCTCTGAATATGTTCCCTTATGTGCAAAGGGAGTGTGCACAGGAGATTAACTTCAAGGACTGGAGAGAGTGTGATGGCTGACTTCATGTCGACTTGACTGGAGCACAGTTAGCTGGCAGGACAACCTTGCTGTGTGTGCGTTGCGGGGTGGCTGTTCCTAGAGGAGAAAAGCACTGGAATCAGACTGAGCCAAGAAGCTCTGCCCTCACAGTGTGGCTGGCATCTGCCAATGTGTTGACTAGGGGAGGAGCACATTTGCTTCTGCTCCGTGAGGGCGTCATCGTCTGCTCTCAGGAATCGGAGCCTCAGACGTCTGGACTCCAGGACTTATAGCAAGATGACCCCTTTCCAGCTTCTAGCCTCTGGCCTTGGACTGGCAGTTACATCAGCTCCTCTGGTTCTCAGGCTTTGGGTACAGACTGAACTACACCATGGCTTTCCTGGGTCTCCAGCTTGTGGGCAGCGTATTGTGGGACTTAGACCTGGAAATCACGTGCCCTAAGTCCCATAACAAAATCCTTATTTTATGCCTGTGTGTATCCAGTTGTTCTGTTTCTCTGGAGAACCTGATGAGTAGGGAGTCCCCACTGATGATGGTTTGACTTACGGTGCTTTGTCTTACAGACAGACAGCATACCTTTATTTGTTTATTTTTATGTGGTGCTGAGGATTGAACCCAGTGCTTCACACATGCCAGGCAAGTGCTCTGACACTGAGCAACAGCCCAAGCCCAGCATTTTGTCGTATAAAGTTGCAGAAGTTCATATGCGTTTAGTGTAGTAGAGACTATACTTGGAATTTTGGTTTTTGCCAGGCTATAGATGTGCAGGGCAGTGATTCCCACCCCCTCCCGCCCCCAGCAATGCAGTGAGCTGCAGCTCCCATCAGCAGTGTCCTCTGCAGTGTGCAGCTCTGAGCTGTGATGGTGTATTAGGGGGGCTGCATGCATTTCCAGTTGACAATGGTCCTTTGGGACATAACTGCATCTTAGGTCCAGGAGCCTCTGTACAGATAGTGTTAGTTTTTTCTTTATAACAATATTTCCACAAATTTAGCATCTTAAAACAATATAGAGATTTTCCCAGATTTTCTGGCTTGGCCTGATATAATCAATCAAAGGGAGGCTGAGAGGTGGGGGCAGAAAAATGAAGCAGTGATGGAGGTAGAATTTGAAGGCATGTCTCTGCAGGATGTGAAGACATCAAGGAACCCAGGCATCACTGAGAAGCTGCAGAAGCCACAGCGTAGGTCTCCTGTAGCCTCCAGGAGCCAGCCCCTGACGTTAGCCCAAAGCAGCCGTGTTCAGAATTCTGCCTCTCAGCGATCTAAGTGAATAGACTCTGTTGTTTTAAGCCACTGGGTGAGCTGTGTTTGTCATGGAAACAGCAGAACCGGGATGGCTGGGCAGGAGATAGGCCTACTTCCTGCTTGCTGAGTGTGCATCTGAAAGGTAGCATCTCATCCTTTCTCAGAGGGGAACGAAGGCTGACTGGGTATGTCTGACTGTGTGGCACTGCTACCACGAACTTGGCAGCACCAACCAACTCAGCTTATTATCTTCTAATTTCTGGGGCCAGGAGTCTGGGCCAGGTTGGTGGGGACTCTGCTTCAGCCTCTCCAGGCTGCAGTCAGGTGATGACTGAGGCCGGCACCTCATCCTGGGATTGCCTGGAGAGGGATCCCCTTCCCAGCCCACGGGGTGAACTGTTCCCTGCAGGCCAGTGGATTGAAAGCCCTGTCTTTACTTTTGGGTGGGAGCTGGTGGCTGGAGCCCCCAGCCATGACACATGCCCCCTCCATAGGACAGCTTACTGCACAGGTGCCTCTTCATGTCCAGGGGTACGATCGAAGGTGACGTGATCCTAAACATCTCAGCACCATCGCAAGCCCCGCACACATCCAAGGGGAGGGGATCACACCAGAGGATGGACATCAGCTCGTGGGAGTTGCCCTAGATGAGATGCTTAGGAGCAGAGGCAGGAATTTTGTGGTTCTAGCGCAGCCAGGTGATGTGGGAACCCACAGCAAGGTTCTGGAGAATGAACTTAGTTCCGCTCCCAACTATGGCACTTTCTGGACTTGGGAAGATTGCTCAGCCTCCTGAGCCGTGGTTTCCTCATCTGTTAAATGGGGATGATAGAGCACCAGACTCTACTATTCTGAGGTCTCTAGTCGATCCTGAACATGGAGGACTCGCTGGGAACCTGAAGTACATTGTCTGGTTCTTTGTTTTGTGAAGTTGGGGGTCAGTAACTGCAGACTCCAGGAAGGAGGCTGGGGTGCAGCACAGGATGCTCTTGTCTCCTGGTATCCATCCTCCTTTTCCCCTCTGGAAAATGAACACCCCATTTTTGGTGGGAACATGATCATCAGGATAAAACTGCTTTTCTTTATCCCTGTACAGCAAGAGCCACCATGAGACCAAATTCAGGTCAAGGGGTGTGAGTGGATGTGCTGACCCGAGTCCCCTCCCTGCTTCCTCTTGCTGCCAGGAGGACAGCTATGGGAGCACGTGTGGGCACAGGTGGCCGTGACGGCTCAGGAGGAGACGGGGCAGCCTGCTCCCCGACTCCTGCCCCAGACCATCCACCCCCATTCTGGGTGAAGCGAAACCCAGCCTCACTGTGCTTGAGGGTGGCTTGCCAACAGCCTCGCCTGGGGCCCGTTAACACATGGCTGCCCCCTGGCCTTGGCCGGGAGGAACACCCTTCGCAGCAGGATGGAGAGATGAGTGGAAGAGCCCTGTGTGTGCCCTGCCTGAGCCCAGATCCCAGAGAGCAAAGCCTGGGAGCCGAGAGCTTGGTGTGAGGCCTTGCTCGGGGAGTGTGGCCCTGGGGTGGCTGTGGGCATGGCAAGCAAAGCAGCGGGAGGGATTCTCTGGGGACTGGCTACCTGATCATCCCCAGCTGCCCCATGAGAATGGCTTCGGAGTGACCATCCAGAGGGGACAGAACACAGCCACTTGCTGTTGGTGGCCACCCCTTGCTGGCCAAAGGTTAATCCATGTGGTGTCAACCCCCCAAGGTTCTGGTCAGCACACGTGTGGGCACGAGGCAGTTTCCCGTGGCCTCTGAGCCCAGCCTTGCCAGACGGGTGTCGGTGTGAGGAGCAGTCAGCTCGCCACTGCTGGGAGCAGGGCAGAGCCTGTGAAGACCTGGGCACCATGGCCAGGCCTGGGAGCCGACCAGGGAGCCACGAGGGCCACAGCGGGCACGGGAGGGACACTGGGATGCATCGAGGGGAGGGTAGCACATCAGGCCCGTTCCTCCCAGCAGCCGCACTTCCCCCACGACCCAGGCTCGACAGGGCTGCGCTGCCTCCAAACCATCTAGGCAGGTTCCTCCTAGAACCTTTGGGCGGCTCCAGGTGTTCCTGGTGACTGCGTTCCTCCAGTCTCCACTTCCCATCTCTCATGGCCTCCTCTGTCTGTGTCTCTGTCTTTTCCCTTCCTGTCTCTTGTGGGGACTTGTTGGATTTAGGGTGCGTCCTGATCCAGGATGATTTCTTCTCAAGATCCTTACATCAGTCACATCTGCAAGGATCCGTCTTCTGAAGTTCTCGGTGAACATGACCTTTGGAGACCACCCTTCAACCCACTACAGCCACTTTAAAACAAATCCATCGGACATTTCCTCTTTTAGAATATAAAATGCCCACATATTAATGGCATTCTTTTCCCCAGTTACAATTGAAACTGACGTATCAGAGAAGCCACGGCTCCTGCCCGTGAATGGGTGCATGTCCTCACCCGGCATGGCTTTTCCCAGAAGGGAAGATGAGCTGGTGTACCACTGGCTGCACTGCTGGTGTGGAGCTTCTGTCCCTTAGGCTCTCGGGGCTACCCCTCAGTGGCGGTCCATTTTTGTCCCTCACTGAGGTCTGGGACTGAGCTCCATCTGCGTTAGGGAACAGCCATGCATGGTGTGAGCTGAGGGAGAGCTGCTGATGAATCGTGGTGGGTGACATGGGGGTCTGTTTGCTCTGCATACTTGTACTCCGGACTCATTTAATCTCAGTTTCAGCTCCACCCTTGCATGCTATGGGGCATGCCTGACCTCAAGGGGTGGGAAGTCCGACAGCATCCACCATGTGGTGGGCACTTCGGCTGCATCATCGCCCCCTGTCCTGAGGTCAGACTCTCCATCAGGGTCTGCTGGCACAGCTGCTTCTACTTTCCAAAAGGCAGATGTGCAGATGGCGTGGACTTACTCCAGAACTCTAGGGGTTTGCCCTTTAGACTCCCCACATAGTGGGGTGTGAATGAGGTCATCAGTATGGGGGACCAATATGATATTCTGAGATACATCCCAGAAGGCCCAGGTTCCTTCAACCTATTAGGACAGAGGTGTAAGAGTGGACTTGGACCTGGGAGAGCTGTGCATGTGGACTGCTGCCCCTCCCTCGTGAATGCATTCTTTCCCTATTACAGTATCTCTAGATCTATAGGTCCCCTGGCTCATGTGGTCACTGGCTCAGGGCTGCTTCTCCCACTGCCTGGACCTGCTGCTGAGATGTTCCCTGATCACAGTCCCATTCAAAATTAGCAGACTTGGGCTGGGCTTTTAGCTCAGTGGCAGAGCAATTGCCTAGCATGTGTGAGGTACTGGGTTCAATTCTCAGCACCACATATAAATAATAAAGGTTCATTGACAATTTAAAAAATTTAAAAATAAACTAGCAGACTTTTGTTTGCAAGCAGATCAAGCTGTATTTCAAGCATGGAATACACTGATTTCATAGCCCAAAGTCATCTACCAAAACTTGTGCAGGAGACGGTAGGAGGCACAGTTCAGTAGCCGGTGCCTCTCTGTCAGGGGATGTCCCGGCATATCCTCTCTCACTAAACCTTTCCCAGCTGAGTATATGGTGGTAGCTCTTTGGAGCTCATCCATCTTAGCAAGGAATCAGATCCAGTGACACAAACCGTCAGTATGAGGGACCAATGTGATATTCCGAGATATGTCCAGATGGTCCAGGTTTCTTCAGGTTGGGCCGGAGGTAGAAGGTGAACTTGAGCCTGCGGAGAGCTGTGAATGTGGACTGTCACCCCTCCCACGTGAATGCCTTCTGTTTCTGAGCTCTTTTCCTAATAGATAAAACAATGCACGCCGCACGTCAATAGCCACAGAGCACGGATCAGAAGCTGTGCCGCGCCAGCCTCAGTGAGTCAGGACGTGTGAGGTGCGGCAGGCCTGTGAATGGGCTGCATTTGTAATAAGCCACTGCTGTCTGCCGTCTATCCAGTGTTTCAGAAGGAGGCTGGTGAATTCAACAGGGCCACGGCAGGGATTACCGTCTGTTTATTCTCTAAATCTTTGAGGGTGGTACTAATCTCCCTGTATGTGAAATCGATTTTGATTTGCTGTCCTTGCCAGTAGCAGAGGCTGTTTCAAAGACTTTTCCTACCACAGTAGTTCTTACTCCATGGCTCAAGGAGTCCCTGCCAGGGTTCTGACAATGTGCTTATTCTGATTATACTTTGGGTACCAGGGAACTTACTGAGCAGGTCTACTGTGATGTGGACCTGGGCCAAGACCCCACCCATACCTGATCCTCTTATACCTCTATGCCCAAAGGGAGCCACAATGACCCTTTGACTCTTTTCAGCGTGGACTTAGACCATGTATTCAAAAGTTCTCAAAAGATTTGGACATTTCCTTTCTCTAGTGTATCACTAGGCAAAAAAAAAAAAAATCTCTATAGGTTGTTTTTGGAAATATCATAGAGAATCATTTCTATACATTCTTTAGCGTTATGTGATCTCGACCATGGTAACTTGGGCTATAACTTTTATAATAAATGAGATTTTGAGGAGCCATTCTTAAAAATGGGCAAGGCATTGTGCCTTTCTATTGGAGTAGCTGGTACCGCATTTCTATCCATTCATTCTTGACTTCTTTTGACTATGTATTAAGTGATGTCCTTTATAGGCTTCCTAGCGCTTTACCTTGGGATCACCAAGTCCTGTCACATATGTGACAGTTGTGAGCTAGGGACTCCTGGGTGCCTATTGGGAGTACTTATTCCCACTTGTGCTGCCACCTCTCCTCTGCTATTTTGGGATCTTATTGTTCCCATGCTACTGCTGTGTATCCTAGTTTATAACTGCATCTTCTACCATTAGTCCCAGGTCTCAGAAGACAGCCACTCAGGAGCTTCTCAGCAATGCCTCTTCCTACTCACCAGTACATTTCATGTAGCCTCAGTGAATAGAGCATCTTCCGAACCTCCCTGGAGAACAGTCAGCCATGGGCTTTCTGGTCAGATACATGGATCTTATGGCATGCCCACTTTTTTTAGTCTTTGGCCTTTTCTTTCAGAGTCTTTGTGTTAGTCAGCTTTTCACCTCTGGGATCAAAAATACCTGACAAGAATGACTTAGGGAAGCAAAGGTTTAATTTGGGCTCACAGTGTCAGAGGTCTCAGTCCATGGTTGTTTTACTCCATTGCTCTGGGTTAGAGTGAGGCAGAACATCAGGACAGAAGGGTGTGGTGGAGGAAAGCTGCTCAACTCGTGACATCCAGGAGGCAGAAAGAGAGAGAGGAGCTAAGAGAACAAGATGTAATCCCCAAGAGCACATTTTGCAGAGACCTAACTTCCTCTAGCCATGCCCTACCTGCCTACTGTTACCACCTAGTTAGTCCATCCAAATTATGAAATAAAATGATCCACTGATTGGGTTACAGCTCTCATAGTCTCATCATTTCATCTCTGATCATTTCTGCATTAACACAAGAGCTTTGGGGGACTCTCCTCATATAAAAACCATAATATTCTATTTCTGTCCCCCCAAACCACATGTCCATCTTACAAGGCAAAATGCATTTTGTCCATCTCCAGGAGTCCACATAGTCTTAACAGTTTCAGCCCTCTCAGGAGTTTCCCACAGGGATTCCAACCCTGCTGCACTTTGCCTGGCCTCCAAGGCATTCCTTTAAAATCTTGGTGGAAGCCTCCATGACACCTTAACTCCAGTATCCTGCATTTCAGCAGAACCAGAACCATGTGGATAATAACAAGGTCAGCCACAAGTTCTAGCAGTAGCTGGGTCCCTTTGGGCCATAGATGCAGCAGCTTCTGAATACCTAGGGGTCTGAACATGATTCTTGGGGAAACAACTTCCTAGGCACCCCTGTGCATTTACAGTACTCTCCAGATCTCTTACTGAAGTTTTCACTCCTACACTCTTGAGCTTGCAGTGGGTGTGGTCTTGCTGATTCATGAGATGCCTTCAAGGCATCTTTCCTATTGTTGCTATGCAAAGTACTTAGCTTCTCTTTAGTGGCTGTAATCTCTTCAACAACCATATCTTCTTTGGCCCCAATCTTACATGTGCTTTTATGGCTGTAAGTTTCAAATACATTCTATCTGCTTTTTGATCCTGATTCTCACAGCAAACCTAACTAAAAACTTCCAGTAGTATCTATACCACAGTCTAAATGCAGTGTTATCTTGAAATTTCCTTTGCTGTAGTACTTAGTGCATCACTTTTAAATGCAGCCTCAAAGTCTCAGGACATGGGTGAAATATAGACAAGTTCTTTTCCAGAAGGCATCATGGATGATGTCTAGTTCAACTCCCAATGGAGTTCTCATTTCCCTCTGAAATTTCATGAGCACTGTCTTTACTGTCCATGTTCCTATCAACATTCTGGGTTTCTGAGTTCCCAACAGAATCGTCCACTAAACTTTGATTACAACATTTTAAGTCTTCTCTATACATCACCTCCAAACTCCTCACACAAACCTGCTCCAAAGCCTTCTGACCCACATGGTCAGGCATTATCATGGCAATGACCCCATTTCTCAGTACCAATTTCTGTGTTAGTCAGCTTTTCATTGCTGTGACCAAAATACCTGACAAGAATAACTTAGAGGAGGCAAACATTTATTTTTGTTCCCAGTTTCAGAGCTCTCAGTTTATGGTTAACCAAGTCCATTGCTCTGGGCCTGAGATGAAGCAAAGCATCATGGCAGAAGAGTGTGGCATAGGAAAGCAGCTCAGCTCATGGAAGCCAGGAAGCAGAAAGAAGGAGGAGCTGGGGGATATAATCCCTAAGGTCATACTCTCAGAGACCTTCAGCCACACCCAACCTGCCTGCAGTTACCATATCACCTTGTTAGTCCACTAATCTGGCAAAAGAACTATTCCACTGATTAGTTAAACCTCTCATAATAAGTAATTTCACCCCGATCATTCCTGCATTACACAGGAGCTTAGGGGACACTCCTTCTAAGCCATAAGACTTCTAGCATCTCTATGTAATTAGGCTCAGCACTTTTTCTGATCTTCTAAGAATAGGGTATTAGAACCTCTCCTGAATCCCTTGCCAAGATATTAAATCTTATAAAATGGGAGCATGCCCCATGTCAACAAAATCCTCCTGATCCAGTTTATATTCCATCTCCTTGACTCCGCACCTTTCAGGGTCTATTTCCAAGACGAATCTCAATATCTTGCTGACATATGCTAGCAAATCTCAAACTTTGGAGGGACATATCCCTCTGGTTCCTTAGAAGACTTATCACTTCCTCAGTGGGACATGCTGAGACATGGGCCTAATCAGTGGTCTGATGGCAAGAAGGGAAGTGAGTGAACGCAGAGGGCCCAGGTGCTGTCCTGTTGGGCATCCACATCATTTGAAGGCCCCTGTGCGGTCCGTATGCAGCCAACCCCTCTACCTTCCCACAGCGAGATGGGCCACTCTGCAGGTTCCAAAGTTTCAAGGGAAATTAAAAGTTCTTAGTAACATCCATTTGGATATCTCTAGTCCCAAACTCAGGATGCCACTCTGTCCTATCATTGCCCTGACTTCAGCAGAGCAGACTCACTCAGGCTGAAGTCTGACTTTCCCTGAAGTTCTGCCATCTTGTGGCTGATCTTCAGCTTAACCTGACTTCCAGTTGCAGATAGAAGCCCCTGAACCTGCCAAAGGGATGCTCTGGTCTCACGGTGGGCTGTTTTTTTTTTTGTTTTGTTTTGTTTTGTTTTTGGATACTGGGGATTGAACTCAGGGGCACTTGGTCACTGAGCCACATCCGCAGCCTTATTTTGTATTTTACTTAGAGACAGGGTCTCACTGAGTTGCTTGGTGCCTCACTTTTGCTGAGGCTGGCCTTGAACTTGGGATCCTCCTGCCTCAGCCTCCCAAGCTGCTGGGATTACAGGCATTTGCCACCACACCCAGCCTCACATTAGGCTTTTGACCGGCGACTCACTGGTCTGGGCGTTCTCCCTTCCACCACCAACAGTGTTGAGCAACAGCCACTCCATCTCACAGGTCTTAGAGTCATTATTTCTCTCCCTCTTCTCCTCGTCAGTTTGGGCTGCTATAACGAAGATACTACCAATGGGTGGTTTAGACAACAGAAATTCACTTTGCACAGTTACGGAGACTAGAAAGTCCAAGATCAAGACCCTGGATCAAGCCCAGCTCGATTCCTGGTGAGGGCCCTCTTCTGGTTGGCAGATGGGCACCTTCTGGCTGCATGCTCACCTGCCACGAAGACCACCTTTGTGGTGTCTCTTCCTAATAAGGCACACACCCTATCAGAAGCCTTGCCCTCATGACCTCACCTAACCCTAATAACCCCCCAAAGGCTCTGCTTCCTAATGTCATTGTGTGGAGTTGGGGCTTCAGCATATGAATTGGGGAGGAATCCAAACACTCAGTCCATAGCCTTTCTTGAACTTCAGACCCTGCGCTGGAGGGTGCCTTCCTTTCCACCTGTGTATCGCCCCAGTGAAGACAGGTAAAGTCCTTATGAAGTGCGCAACTACACCACCCAGGGATCCCCACGACCACTCGGGGGTCCTGTTGCCATCTAGTGATAAGGGATCCAACTCCAGATTCCTGCTCCTCGTGTCTGTTTCTTAGGACGACTTCTGGTGCCTATTGTGTTGGCGTGGGCTCCCCAGGATCAGAGTCTGAGATACGGGTGCTTGTGTAATCAAGATACAGAGAGAATTTCCAGATGGAACTGGGAAGAGAGCGAGGGAAGCCAGATAGGGCAGAGGACGTGGCAAAGCTGTGTGTCAGCTGAAGCCTGGCCTGAGCTACATGCCGGGGGTCCTGGACTGTCTAGTCTTGAAGCAAGGTGGACGACACTTTGTACCTACAAGTTAATAGAAGTTAGCTGCAGACAGACTGGGCATAGCTCCTGGGACTGGGCATAGCTCCTCAGGTATCCCAAAGGCTAAAGGCTGGTCCCCAGAGAAGGGGCCAGCTGCGGTGGTGCCTGGGATGAGCAGGGTGCCCACCCTGGTAGGTGGGGTCTACCTGGGCACCATTACCAATGCTACTGTTTATCTCTGGGTAGAATTTAACTCTTCAGTCAGCATCTTCATTAGCACTTTTAATTTTTGTCCTAAAAATCTGAACGTGAAAAGCTACAAGTCAGATGATGACCAGGAACAAAGGACAGAACGTAAAAGGAATTAGGTTTGGCTCATGAAGATGCTTGGCTCAAAAGCTATCCATCTGTTAAGCAGATAGCTGTCATTGATCGTCACTCTACAGCTTACAAAGCACTCTCAAATCTTTCTGACTCTGATGATCCACAGTGTGCATGCAGGGGGGTTCACTGTTCTCTGGGGGTGAGGTGACTGTTCCAAGTGACAGAGCTGGCAGGTGGCAGAGCCAGAGAGAGGGGGCAGGCCCTGGCACTTTCCCCTGGCTGTGGGCAATACCTGCCCATTTTATGTGCTGTCTGGACTCTACCTGTGTGCGTCCCTCTCAGCAGAGGGAGACGTGGCCAGCATGCGTGTGATGTTCCTGAGCTGTGACCTGAGGCTTGGGGTGGCAGACGTGGTCATGCTCAAGCTTGGAAGACCAGGCACAGGAGTTTCTCTATTAGCAGATGCGGTGACCAGGTGGTCAGGCCACTGTGCTCATCCACCTCACTCTCTGTCCCTTTCTGGGTTTAAATCAAGGTTTGCCTTCCCTGCCCTTGAGAAACTGGCTGGATGTTTTGACTCATGGAAACACTTGGTTCAGTCACCAGCTGACAACTCTCTGGCAGCCCCACGGGAGAGGCGCCTTGCACACAGTAGGCAGGTTTTCAAAGTTCTCAGCCTGGAGTGGGGCGAGGCGGCACGTCCAAGAAGCTGTCTTGTGGTGGCTACACCATGTGCAGCTGCAAATCACTACAACGTGTCGCTGACATTTTTGACTCTCCCAACTGGACCAGTGACTAGTTTCCCCCTCTCCAGATAATAGAAGACTACAGACTTGGACACGAAGGCCAGAGATCCTGCTTCCCACCCTGGCTGTGGAATTCCTCCACTCCGGAGACCTCTTTTCCTGGTCCGAACCGCATCTTGGAGCTCCTTTCTGCAAATCCCGCAAGAACCATCTCTCCTGGAGCTTGCAACTCCAGAATCCGAGCCTCCAGCCAGGCCTGCTCCATAGCCTGCTTTGTTCTCTGCCTTACCCCGCTGTTGCTTCGTAGGGTCTGCATTTCTTGAACAGCTCTTCCCTCTGTGAGGAATCCCATCTCCACCAGGGCTGGAGCTGAGTCTGCCTTGCTCACTCCTGCAGCTCAGAGCCCTGGCACAGAGCAGGTATCCGATCATCACAAAGGAGTGCCCCAGGCTGTCCTCCCTCAGACCCCCCGGGCCTCCCCATTTCCTCCTTCCCCGGCTCCCACTGGGAATGGGGTGGTAGCTGGGATGGGAGACGACTCTCCAGGATGGCATGCCACCATGATTCCCCAGAACTCCCGCAAGTGGGTCTCTCAGCCCCTCGCAGGTGCTGCTTCTCCTGTCCCCACCTGGGAGCTCCTGTCCCCTGCCACTCTGGCAGGGGGCGAAGGCAGGCAGAGAGCAGGTGGGGCCAGTCCATGGCCTGAGGTCATTCTCTGATGGACCAAGGGTCACCTAGGGGAAGCCAGGCATGAATAGGACAGTGCCAGTGCTGACACTGCCCCCCTGTGATATCCCAGGATGGCAGCAGCTGAGAGCAGGGAGGGAGGACTGGACAGGAGGATTCCCTGCAAGCCCAGCCTGCCCCTGGGTCTAAGGAGGGAAAATGGTTTCTAGCTTCATCACTAGTGTGTGACAGAGTGTATAGGAGAAGGGGACAGTGTCACCCACTCAGTGTTTGTGTCCCCTCAGCTGCATGTGTTAAGGTCTTAACCCCCAAGGTGATGGCATTAGAATGGGGGCATTTGCTGATGGGGTCATGGAGTCCTTGGGATGGGGTCAGAGTCCTGGTAAGGAGAGCAGAGAGCCACCCTGTGAGCCACCCTGCTCCACCATTGCAGCTCAGAACAGGGTCCTCTCCAGGATCCTCTCCCAAACCCACCACAGGGCATCTTGGTCTCACCCCTCCAGCTCCGGGTCTGTGAGGAATGAAGTCTTGTTTCTGAGCTGGCCAGTCTGTGGAACCTTGCTGTGCTGGAGAGACCAGGACGGAGGGACCTGTCTCAGCACATGCTGGGCACATGTCTGTCCCCCATCACCTAGCAATTCATCTCCAACTGCCCCCAGAAGATCTAAGATAACTGTCAAATATTGGGTTAAAAACAGACTGAAGGGAAAAAAAAAATCAGGCTGAGGAGAAAGAAGGGTGGGAAAAGTCAAAGATAAGGAGGGAAAATTGGTCCATGGAGTTTGGACGGCAGTCAGGAAACTTGGCTGAGCTGGGTCTCAGATTCTGTTCTGGCCCGTCCTGCAGCCAGTGCCACGGACACGTGAATGATGAGCCCCGTGTTTTCAAGGGCCTGAGAAGTGAAACTGAGCCAGCTGCTCAGACGCCTGGACACGACTGGCGGTGACATAACCCTTTTGGGTACCGGAGCTCAGAGAAATGTCTCTGTGGACCTTCTGAACATGACACTGTGAAGCAGGGAGCAGGGTCCTCAACAATGCCATCCAGTGCCCACAGTGGCCTGGCTCCTACTGGAGCCCTGCATGCAGCAGCTGGTGGCTCTGCAGTGGAGATTCAGCAGCACTCCTCAGAGGGACTGGGGGGACCATTCGGAGTGTCTGGGAGAACAGCAGGACTCTGCTCCAAGGACTCCTCCATCAGACTCAGTTTTCTCCTCAGCTGAGCTGATACTACTGGGGCGTGGTCCCTGAAGTTCTGTTGTATGATGCAATGACACTCACGGGCGCCATGTCTAGCCCTCTGTGGTAGGAATACGGTTAGTCTCCACCAAAGCTCACATGGAGTCTTGGTCCCCAGGGTGGCAGGATGGGGGGGGGGACTTGGGGAGGTGACTAAGTTTCTAGGCAGAGCTCTCTGAAAGTAGAATGCCCTGCTCTCTCCAGTGAGCTCTCATCTGGCAGGGCTGGATTAGTTGTCATGACAGTGAGTTGTCATGAGCAAGGCTGCTCCACCTTGAGTTTTGTCTCTTCTACATGATCTGCTTGCCGGTCCACCGTCCACCATGAGTTGAAGTAGCACAAGGCCTTCACCCAGAAGAAACCCCCTGATCTTGGACTTCCACAACCAAGATGAACATTTATTCTTATACATTATTGAGTCTTAGATATTGTGTGATAGCAACAGTAAATCAACTCAGGCAAGGCTCAAGTCACTTGCCCCAAGTTCTCAACCAGCAAGAAGTAGCTCTGGTTCCAAACTTGGGAGGGCCTGACTCCAGAGCTATGGTCCTTCCCACTCCACTCCATCCCCTCAGGTGCTTCTCCTTGAGGTGAGCACCTCAAGGGAAGAGCAGAAGGGTTTCCCTAATCCTACAAAATGGCGGCCGAAGGGCCCACTCTCTTGCTCCCTTGTAGTCCTTGGGAACTGCGGAACAGCCTGTTCTTCTGGCTGGAAGGCAACCAGGCTGCACTTCAGTGTTTTCTAAGAGGCCTCACCCTTCTCACCCTTGCCTTTGTTTGCGGCTCTCCAGTTCTCCAAACCCAGAGCCCTGATTGACTGTGGGCGGCTGCCAGACACATCTGGCACAAAGGAAATCCAAGAGTCAGTCATCCAGGTGTTGGGGAGACCCAGCCAATGGGTCACCCGCGGTCAGCTGGTGGCCTTCTGATTGGCTCCTGCCTGCCCCCCTTATCTGTGGAGCCTTCCTCCTGAGGCCAGGCGATGAGGGGGAGGCCGAGGTGGAGGGACTGGGCCAAACATTTGGAAACGCTTGCCTTGCAAAGACTCAGCCAAGAAAGGAGAGATTCAAACATTTCTTCTACCCACACGATTCAGGAAAGCTTAGCTTGGAATTTCCTAATTTTTATGCTTAATTAAGATAAAGTGTCGTACGGTGTGTGCAGAAGAACTTTCACTTGGTCTGCGGAGGGAAGACTCGCCATGGACCCCAGCCACCAGGAAGCTGGTGGAAATCATGGAGGCTCCAGATTTTATACAGATGTGGACAGAGCCCAGAGAGGGAAAGGGACCTGCACAGAATCACAGAGTGGCCATGCTGGGACTTGAGCCTGGGCCTCAGGAAAACTAATTCTATTCTTGTCTTCTGTATCAAAATGTCTTGGCTCTCAGGATGGGAGGGGGACTGCTTGACGGAGGAGGGTACTGGGTCAGAGGAGGGAAACCGAGTCCAAGGCCTTGTTCAGATGTTAGTCACACTGTCTGGAGACGGCTGGTCCTTCATTCTCAGAAAGCACCATGGTTTTACAAATGGACTGCTGTTTAAATTTAGGTTCAAAGGCAGTCAGTCAGCTTGCTGGGCTTCCTTGGCTGGGAGACATCATCAGGAGCAATCCTGTCTGTGGGCCTTCCGGTGCAACAGATGAGGAAACCGAGGCATACAAGGATTATGTGACGTGGACTGGGGAAAGAGCCAGGAGTTACCCTCAGTTCATCCCCTCCCTCCCCCCTCGAGCGCCTGCAAGGCTTTTTAGTGAAGAAGCATGACATTGTGCAAAGCCAGGAGTCCACAGGAAGCACGATTCCACCCAAAGGGCCCACGGAGGCGAGATTTAACGGAGCTGTGGGAGGTTTTAAGGAAACCGGAAAGAAACATAGAGGCCCCAGGACTAGCAACACAGGCGGTCATTACCTCTGAGCCTCAAGAGACAGGGAGGCAGTGGTGGTATTGGAGGCCGGTAGTGGGGACCAGGGGCTGCCCTAGTGTCAGCCACAGCTGGAATGATCCCTGGAGGGCCGGCAGCTTGCAACCCGGACCTCAGGACACACACCCTACCTCTCCTCCCTTCCCCTCTCACCCCGTCTACCTCACCCGGGAGGCAGGGTGCCGGGGATCCTGAGTGATGCAGCCTTGGGCCAGTCCCCAAAGATACATCTGCTTTGAACCATATGCTGTTTTCTTTAAAACAAAATCGCCAACATTTAGAGTTGGAACAATCGCATAAAAATCTGCATTTTTGGCTTCTTTTGAGAAACTGGGAAAGTTCACTACACTGGACCTGCGCTCTGCTTGGCGGGGCCTGAAGCCCAGCCACCTGCCTGTCTGCCTGGGCCCTGGGTGGCCCGCCCAATGCCCCAGTGTTTTACCCAGGCCCTTCTCGCTCATCCATGTTACTGCCTGGGTGTTGGGATGTGTCACATGCTCAGAAGATACGGGGGTGGGGGGCACAGCCAGGGACAAGCCACCTCCACAGGGTGAGCAGGGCAGGATCCGTGCCCAGCGCCCTCCCACCCTTCCAGCCCCTGTTGCATGTTCTTTGGGGTGCATGCTGCAGTCCCGTGGGGCTTTGCCCTCCACAGCGATGCCCTGGACCCCAATTGGATCTGGCACTCTTGGCCTGTGACACAGGGGGACAGCCCTGCAGGGCCAGCCTCCCTGGTCCACACCAGAGCACCAGGGGTCACTTCTGGGCCAGCGACTCCTAGGTGCACAGCTGGCAAAGAAAGCTGCCTGTGCCCGGTGGGTACACCGGCAGAAGTCCAGGCTCTGACCCGAGTTTTTAACAGTGCCAATCCCTCCCATTGGTTCTGGCATCACCACCTCAAAATACACTCCCAGCCAGTGTCCCTGAGCTCCCAGCAGCCCTTCCAGGGCCCTGGTGGAGAAGGCAGCCCTGAATCGATTTGCAGAGGGGCCTGCAGCAGGGCTGGGCTGAGCTGGGATTCACCCGGTCTTACCACAGTCTCCCTGCAGGTCTCTCCTGCTCACTGGGTGGACCGGCTGTGGGCTACTGGTTAGATCTCACCAGATTGGTTGCACACCTGCCAGGCTGGCTCAAGGGGCAAAGGGGCGCTGTGCCTGCCTCAGAGAAGAGGGGCTCACACCCCGCGCCTGCCCTCAAGGGGAGGCCACCCTGCCCAGCAGGTCCTGCATTCCTAACCCAGACAGCGGCACCCTAGCTGCGGTCAGGGGTGGGTCCATGCTGCCTGGTTGGCCCCACCCCTCGTCCAGGACCTCCTGCATTCCTGTGCAAGGTTCTGCTCCCCCTCTCAGCTCCAGAGACACCTCTTCCCCATTCCCGGGTCCCAGAGGCGCAGGTGCTGTTACCTTGTGGGTGCTTCTGCAGGCCCAGGGTGGGAGGAAGGAGCCTCTTCCGGATCCAGGGTTCTGGCTCCCTAGAGATCAAGCCACGGGGGACTCTGCCCTGGCCCTCCTTGCACAGCTTCATCTGTCCTCAGAGTCCAGGCACATTTGCAAGGTGACAGGTAGCCTGGTGCATGTGCTCATTGTCTGTCTCCCCACCACAAAGTGAGGGTGAGTTCAGGGCGGGGCCTGAGCCCCTCGGCAGCACTGTACCCTTGGTGACTGGAGGAGTGTCTGGGTAAACAGGTGCTCAGATCTGTGTTAAAGGAGGGAGCAGGTGTCAACGCACATCTTGCCTCCTGCTGGCGAGGTGTCTATCCCTTACTTGTCCTGTCCTCACCTGTCCCCACAGGTGCCACCCCCACTCTGGGCTGTCAGCCCTGCCCTCCCCCCTGCTGCTCACCTTCGCTGACCTGAACCTTGACGCTGGGCCCACGCCCCTCCCTGATTCTGGTCACTGCTGCCTTTGGAAATCCCTGATTTCCAGTGGCATTGGGCAGCATGGGCTTCCAGACAGACCTGCGTTAATTAATAAATGCTGTCAACCTGTCACGAGGGAGGGTGGCTTGATCAGGAGCAGTGGCTCTGCATCCCTGAGCACACCGGCAAACTTGGGTGTAGTCAGAGAGGCAAAGGAAGATGCAGCTTTTCAAGTGAAGCGAAGCTGGTTACAGAAGTTATCTTGGAGCAATGACGTTGACTACAAGGACCAATGGCAAGCCCCATTTCAATCTGGACACAGTGGCCGGGCAGACATCGTTGCGGAATTATTTCCGTGTAAGACCACGGTGACCTTTGCACGAGGCTGTGGCTCTGGGGAGTCTCTCCTGATGGCATTGGCTAGCAGGCACGCATGCGTAGGAGTGCCCCCTCCCTGGCTCCGCTTTGTCAAGGGGGACACAGTGCCTCCAGGTTGACACTGACACTCTCACATTGCGTCAACCCTCCCTGGGTCTCCAGTGGACGGGGTCTGCCCTCCAAGCTTAAAATCCAGAGATGGGGCAGGGCAGACAAGCAAACAGACCAACAAGCATTTGAGGGGTCGGGGTGGGCACTGGGCCCTGGGGGGGCCCTGGTGAGGCCAAAGATGCCACATCTTTCAAGGACTGGTTCCTGGCTGGTGGTTGTGTGTTCTTATCACTTGGATGTGAGGTGTCTCCCAAAAGCTCACGTGTGGGACAAGGCAAGAAGGTTCAGAGGAGGAAGGACGGGGCTGCAAGAGTCTTAGCCCGAATCAGTGAATTGAGCCCTGATGGGATGGACTGAGTGGGGTGTGGCTGGAGGGAGGGGTTCAATGGGGGTGTGACCATGGGGTGTGTACTCGTCTCTGGAGGGTTGAGGCTCTCCTCCTCTGCTTCCTGACGACGTGAGCTGCTTCTCTCTGCCATGCTCTTCTGCCATGAAGCTCAGTGTTCAGCCTGCCCTAGGGCCCCGAGGAATGGAGCTGGCCTTCGATGGAGCAGGACTCTGAAACCGTGAGCACCCAAATAAACTCTTCCTCCTCTAAGGTTGCGCTGTTGGGTCATTTAGTCACAGCAGGGAAAAAGCTGATGAAAACGTGTCTTCAGCTGCAAGTGCCCAAACCCCAATGTAACCAAAGTCCAAGAGGAACATCTGGCTCAAAATGTCAAATACGAGAAGAGCAAGTGGAGGCTGTGGATTGGAGGCTACAGAGTGGAGGCTGCCGAGGGGCCAAACATCCAGAGGCTCAGTCTCTCTGCACCCATGAGCCGGCTTCTCTGTGCATGTGGCTGTTTGCTTTTCTGTGGTTTATCAGGAATTCAGGTCCAGTGGCTCTGAGGCCTGAGAGGAGGTTCTGGTGAACCCCAGGAGGAGTGGGTCAGCTTGGCTGGTCATGAGCTCCCCTCAGACCCATCCCGGTCGCCTAGGGAGGGAGTGGGGGCAGCACTGTGCATCACTCCTCTCACCCCTGGGCCCGTCCAGACGGGCTCTGCCTGCCTTGGGAGCCAGTGCTGCCGCACTGCCGGCCGGCCTGCCCTCCATCTGTGTCCAGACACCTCTGTGCCCAGCCTGGCAGAGCGCCGTGCTCATGCCCCCTCGACTCCCTGGCCCAGCAAGTCCCACTGCTGGGATTCCACAGAGGGGCCAGCTCCTCCAGGAGTTGGGGCTCCCACTGCTCCTTCCCCAGGGCTTCCTGGCAGACTGTGGACCCCGAGGAGCGGAGGGCAGGGCCAGGCAGTCGGTGCCCCAGGGCTCCTGTCCGCAGAGCTGCCGTATGGGGCCCTCTCAGAGCTGGTGCATGGGTCTCTGTGGTGCCCCTGCCCGCCTCCCCGTGTGCAGAGCCAAGGAAACAACACTGACCGGGTCGCAGGTGCACAGTTAAGTGCAGACATGCCAGGGACCAGCAGGCTTGTGAAAATGAAGGAAAGATGCTCGGGGCGCGTGGGGCTCAGGTATTCCCTTCACCTGCTTACCTTGGAGGGTCTCCAGAGCCCGTCTCAATAAGCAGTAGGCTTTGCTGGCCGGGCCAGGCTGCCCCAGAGCTCTCGGAGTGCATGAGCTCAGGGTCAGGGTTCTGGGAGGCTTTTCCTTACTTTACATCATTGGAAACCAGCTGTCAGTTGATGAGGGCGGACCCTGCGTTCCACTTAAAGCAAACAGACCATCCCAGGTACAGGGAACCTGGCCCCAGCAGCAGCCGCTCAGCACCCACTTTGTGCCAGGAGTCCAGAGAGCACGCTCTGTACGGCCTGGAGCCTGGAGCCCCAGGTCAAAGGCCTGCTTGGCTGCTGAGGTCGTGACTCACTGGCTTCCGCCCAGCCCTGGAATCACTGCCTCTGGCTGCCCGGCCAGGTCCCAGGCCCACCCCCCACACAGCTGGGTAGCATTAAGGACTTGGCCCCTCGCAGCGCGCCTGGGCTCCGCTGGGCCTTTCTCTTGCCATTCCTGTTGTCAGAGGCGGATGGAGTTTGGGAAGCCAGGGAGGAATGTGTTTGTTTGGGGCCAGGTTGAAACTGGGCTGCGGGTCAGGGTCAGCCTGGGGCAAGAGCCTCTGGGCTGTGGCCTCTCTCCCTGTGACCGACTCTGGGTGGCCAGTTCCAAGCCCCAGTGTCTCCATTTATGAAAGTGGATCCTAGGAAACCCCCTCTCGGGCCCCTGGGGAGGACCAGGTGACCACCTGCGTGGAGAATGTCCAGAAGAGCAGCACTGCACATACAGGCGGTGGCCTGCACCTGGCACACACCCCAGCCAGCCCTGGGGCCTCAGTCTCCCCTTGCGCCCCGTTATGCTCCTCCCCTGCCACCCCACTCCTCCTGGCCACAGTTTGAGGACATATAAATTCTCATGAGAGCCACCTGGTGGTCCTTGTCATCACCTGCATTAGCTCTGTGTCACTGTGACCAAAACACCTGACAAGAACAACGTAAAGGAGGGAAAGTTTATTTTGGGCTCATGGTTTCAGAGTTTCAATTCATGGTCAGCTGACTCCATCGCTCTGGCCCCGAGGTGAGGCAGGAGAACATGGCGGAAGGGCGCGGTGGAGAAAGCTGCTCAGCTCTCAGCCAGAAGGCAGAGAGGGTGAGCTGCCAGGGACAAAAGAGACCCTAGGGGATGCCCCACAGTGACCTAATTCGTCCAGCCACACCCACCTGCCTAGAGTTACCACCCAGCACGCAGTCCTCCAAATTTCTGATCCCCACTGATCATCATCATCACTGGCTCTCATAACATCATCATCTCGCTTCTGAGCGTTTCTGCCTTGTCTCACACATGAGATTTCAGGGTCACCTCATTTCCAAACAGTAACACCACCATTCTAAACAGGCTCTAGAACCCTGGACACTGTAGGTTCTAGTTCTGTGGAACATTCTAGGCTCCAGCAGAGCCCCTTGGTCATCCAGCCAGGCACAAGTCCCTGTGCCTTCATACCCAGTTCCCTTGCCTTTGCCATCTGTCTCCACATCTTTCACCTGTCTCCTCCTTTTCCTCTTGGGACAGGAGATGGCAAAAGGACACAGTGGTGTCCCATCCACACACATCCATGAGTCCTCAGCTTTTGCTCCACCAAGCCTTCCCTAACCACGTCCCCACCCCAGGTGACTCGACTTGCCTTCTGTGCCCCGAGGAGACTCAGACACACACATCCTCATGACAGCCCCTCTCACTGCCCTGTGATGGCTGCCAGCTGCCCCCGGCTGGCTGAGCTCCTGCACAGCAGGGAACCACCCAGGCGGCCCCGTACATTCTTTGAGCCTAAATGAAGACCTGGCAGGAAGTGGACAATCAGGAGAGCAAAACTTCAAACCCTAAGGACCCTCAGATCTGAGAAGACCCAAATCAGTCACCCACTGGAACCTCTGGCCGTGGAAGAACATGGCCTTGTGCTCCAGTTTACAGAGAGGGTCACGGGGGTGGGGTAGGGGTGGGGGGTGAGAGACAGAATGGAGAACCGAGGGCATTTCTGGATGCTTCGGCTGGTGAGACTCGTGAGCCCCACACTGCCTGTGCCTTGTGGGAAGGTGAGATGAAGTGAGTGTGGGGGGCAGGACACCCCAGAGGCTCATGAGTCTCTAAGCTTCTTCAGCATTAACCTCTTAAAGTTTCCTCAGGTTATCACAGAGGCTGGGCTCTTAGAAGTGAGGAGAAGGTCAGGCCCCAGGAACCTCGTCACTATGACCTGATCTGTCCAAGTCAGGCCCTCCTCCTAAAGGCCGCTAGGTCCCGGAAACTTATGAGCCAGCTGATGGGAGCCCCTGGCCTGGTCCTGGGGACTGGAGACACACTCCAGGCACAATTGCTTTCTCTCTACTGTCTTCTGACTATCCCAGACCTACATGGCTATGAGGTGCTGGTATGGTTTGGTGATGAGATGTCCCCCCAAAGCTCCTGTTAATTTGGGAATGTGCAGAAGTGACATGATTGGATCATGGACACTGTAACCTAATCAGTCTATCCCGGTTTGAAGGGACTCAGTGGATGGTAGCTGTGGACAGGTGGGGTGTGGCTGGAGGAGATGGGTGCATGCCCTAGAAGGGTGCATCTCCCCCAGGGCCCCTCTGTCCCTCTGCTTCCTGGCCACTATGAAGGGAACACTTTCTCAGCCACACCCTTCCACCATGATGTTCTGCCTCATCTTGGGCTCCGACCAGTAGAGTTGGCTGACCATGGGCTGAGCCTCTGAAACCATGAGCCAACACACACCTTCCTTCCTCTGAGTTGTTCTCTGAATATTTTGATCTCAGCAATGAAAAGCTGAGGAACACAGGTACCAATGGCTGGAGTGACCTCTGCAAAGTGATGCTGGGCTTCAGTTCCTCTTCTAGGAAACAGGAAATAATTCCCTGTGCCAGCCTCTTGGGGGTGCTAGGAAGACAAAAGGAGGTTCAACTGTGAAAAAGAATGATTTTCCGATTAAATGTAAAATGACCAGTGAGGCAGCAGCTATGAGCTGGGGGCTAGGACTTCCCAGCGGGAGCGCGGGCTTCCTTGACTCAGAGTCATGGAAGCCGGGTGGGTGAGTCATCCCCTCTGGGGCCTCCATTTCCCTGATCTATGAATAAGAGTCTTAGACATGCTGATTTCAAGAATCCAGCCAGCTCCAGCCCTCCAGAAGCTTCTGTGTGCCCATTTCTTCTTTGCTTAGCCCCTTGGTGGTGACGGGGGGCAGGTATCCCAGCACACCTGGTGCAAGGACCTCTCCAGAGGATGCAGCTGTGGAGTGCTGGCTCCAGACCCACTTGGAAGCCCCATTTCCTGGGCCTGCAGGCAGAACTGCCTCCCAGGTCTCCAGGCCTGGCTGGATTCTGACCAGGCCTGGCTTCTTTGGTGGCAGGGCTGTGTCCTTCTGACGTGGCTGGTTGCAGGAGGACCCAGGAGAGAAGACTCCTCTGGAACTGATGCATGACTGCGTCTTCCTGGGCGGGGTCTCCCATCCTGCAGACTCTCCTCCAGGCTTGGTTTCTTGGAGCCACGGACTCCCACGCTGTGCCACTTAGAGAGCTGGGGGTGGGAGCCTTGAGCCAGTCCTGGTATCGTGGGGACCTGCTCTGGTCCCTCCCTCGCTTGCTGTCTTCCAGCCGCGCAGCCCCTGCTCCAGTGCCCGCCGCTGGCCTGCAGAGGAGAGCGCTCATTTGTGCAGCATGGACGCAGCCCGCACCTGGCCCACGAGCACCTTCCCTGGGCTCTGTGCTCGGCTGTGTCCTGATCAGCACTTGAGCTCCTTGGGGGCCCTGATGAGGCCACTGGTCCCGAAGCAGCTTACTAGGGAGGGAGGGTGGACGCTCTTCCCTCTGTGGAGGAACACGGCGTGTCTTTCTGGCAGTTAATTTTAGGACACACTTTTGAGTGCGATGAAGGTGCAGCGGGCTTGGGGTCAGGCTTGGGGTTGTCTCAGAGGTGTGAAGCCCAGGCAGGGCCTCACTGACCCCTCCCCCTCCAGCAGGGGTTCCTCCCGCCTGGTGGGCCCCGGAGGCTGGGAGGCTCCCTGACTCCTTCCTGGAGAGAAGGCCCCGGGGAGAGAGCCCTCGGCCATGGCTGCTTTACCACGGCTGCGTGACCCTCCTGGTGCGTTGAGCACAAGAGCGAGAGGGCGAAATGACCAACATTAACAATGAGATCACGGTGGCTGCTCTGCACCAGGGCCTCCACCCCGGCTCTCTCCTGCCAGGTGGGCACTGCTGTGCCCACTTTGATATGTGTGCACTGAGGCTCGGAGGCTGTCACTTGCCCAGGACCATGTGTTGGGTAGCAGGTGACCAACTGTCCCAGTTTGCTCTTTTAGCACTGAAATTTCCACTTCCTTGGAAACCCTTAGTTTTGGACAAACCAGGATGGTCACCCTTGAGGCTTCAGGGCCAAGTTCAGAGCCAGGACCACCAGGTCCCAAAGCCTGGTCCCCCCCCCCCCCCCCCCCCCCCCCGTGAGGGCCTCAGGGTCACAGGCCAAGGCCACACCAGCAGGAAGCAAGGAGGAAGGGCTTGACAAGAGGCCCTCCTCCAGTCTGTTTCCTTACTGTCCATACACAATGGTAGAAGCTTCCAGAACACCTGTAGCTGTGCTTCTGTTGGGAATGGGAAGGTAGGCCTGGTGTACACCTTCCCAGGGTGGCCATGTCCCTGGGAGAGAGGCCCGACTGCAATGTCCGCGTCCCCACCTGGCCTGCAGCCGTGGGTGGCAGAGAGCAGGCACCTGCGACGGCTCCGTGGAGCCTACAGGGGACCTCACACAGGGCGGCTTGTATTTAAATAGCAACACAAATGCTCAGCTGCCCCATAATTGGCAGACATAAATGCAGACAGAAAACAAGGACTGATGTTAAAGGAACGACAAACACGTTCTGTACAATGTGGTGACTTTTCTCATTAGAGTCGACTGTTGTCTCTGGTTATGTGACATAATGCAACGCCGATGTTCTTCCAGGGCGGCAGCCTCCCTCCTCCCTCTCTGTTTCTCTCAATGTCCCTTCTCTCTCTCTCTCTCTCTCTCTCTCTCTCTCTCTCTCTCTCTCTCT
>JAJEJO010003526.1:696203-738269 GCA_020662805.1 Glaucomys volans
CTCTCTCTCTCTCTCTCTCTCTCTCTCTCTCTCTCTCTCTCTCTCTCAGAGGTTTTTAAGCTGCTTTCTGCTTCACTGGAGCTGTTTTGAATTTATGAGTCATTGCAGTGGAAAACTTGCTCCTTCACTGAGACTGGCATTAAACATCACATTTCGCCGCCTGTCCTAATTATCCTAAGATGGTTTCTCTGCTTCGCTACCCTGGCGGGAAGCAAACAGCCCCGTATTTCCAGGCACCCTGGTTCCAGGGCCCCTGCATCCTCATTCCTTGCAGCTAGGACAGAGCCCAGAGCAGGGAGGTGCCGGCTGAGTCTGTTTCGAGTGGCTTCTGCAGCTTGGCTGTTGGCAGGCTGTGTGCTCTGATATGTGCTCTTCTCTTTAGTAACAGAAGCCTGACATTTTGACTGAAGCCTGACATTCTCTGCCCCCAGAGCAGAGAAGAGATTTCACAGCATTCTTTGCAGCCAGCTGTGTCTAGCTGGGTAAGCTTTGCCCTCGGCTCTGATGACACTGGTGCAGCTCTGAGTGGTGCCCTTGGAGGGACAGTCTGTGCCTCTTCCTACTCCCTTGCTCCTTGCCAGTGGCTGGATTACAAACGTGGGGCTTCTGTCTCTGGGAGCCTTTGTTCATTCATTTAACATTTAACGACATAATCAAGCAAACAAGGAAGTAAGACTCCCTGAGGGATGACCAGCAGAAATAACAGACGATAGAAATAGACCTACGAAGACATTGGATGTTGGGATGATCAGAGAAAGGCTGAAAAACATCGTCATGGAGATGACAGAGCTACCAGCTAGGAGGAGCACGAGCCCCTGGCCTGGGGGCTGCCTGGCCAGCTTGAGTACATGAGAGGAAGTGTGGGTCTGCCTTGGCCTCTGCTGCAGAACCGACTGTGCCTCTGTCTCACACACAGCCTTTCTGCAGCAGTGGTTTTCTTCTGTGCGCTACTGCCTTCCCAGAAGTGTGTGGGTATGTAGCACACTGGCTAGACATTGTGTTGGCTCTCCAATACTGTAACGAAGATCTGAGACAAACCCACTTAGAAAGAAGAAAGGTTTATTTTAGATCACAGTTGTGGAGGTTTAATTCGATGGTCAGTTGGCCTGTTCCTTTTGGACCTGTGATGAGGCAGTACATCCTGGCTGGGGTATGTGGTGGAGGAATTTGTTCACTGCAGGGAAGCCAGGAAGTGAAAGAGAGAGGAAGAGGCTGTGCCCCACGGTCTCCTTCAAGGGCACAGTCCCTGTGACCTAAAACCTCCCACTAGGCCCCACCTCCCAGCGCTAAGCCAGGAACTGAGCCTTTGACACATGCATCTTTGGGGGATGTTCCCCCTCCCAGATAGAGTCAGGGTTTTCATAAATAGCATGACCTGACTTTAAACAAAATTTTCAACTTCTAGGGATTTTGGATCAGAATTTGAGTCTTCTTTTCCTAAATGAATGCAGTTAGGAGGTGACTACAAGGTTCTGAGATGGAGATGTGGACCTGGTTGGAGGAGGAGGCCCACTGGAGGAGGAGGCAGGGTAGTGTTGTCTACCTTCACTGAGCACTGAGCACCACCAGCGTGAGTGAGGCTGACCCTGCAGACAGGTGGTCCTGTGGGCCACACACTGTGGCCAGTCACACTGGTCTTCCTGCAGTTTGCACTTTCATTGTGTCGCCTCCTATGACCACGGCTTTACATAAGCTGCTCCCTCTGCCCTGAGAACCTTCCCACCTTGGACTGCCAGTACTTACACAGAGCGAAGCAAAGCAAACAAAAAACAGCAGGAGGTGCTGTTGAACTTGAATATCAGAGGAGCAATGAGCGCGCTCTTAGGACAGCCAGTCCCATGCCACAGGATGACCTTACACTGAATACTATTCACTGTTATCTGGAATTCAAGTTCACCTGGGTGTCCTGTGTTTTACCTGGCCAGCCTATTTCCATCCCAACCCCCTTAGTTTACCTGGGAATTTCCCACTTACCCTTCCAATCTCAGTTCATGTGCAGATTCCTCAGGAACGCCTTTCCTTGACTGCCCAGATGAGTGCCCCTCGTGGAATCTTCTCCCCTGCCACTCCTCACCAGGCACAGAACGACAAGACGGCAGGAGCCACTCTTCTGTGGGATCTAAACATGTTGACTCCTAGGAGCAGAGGGCAGAAGGGCAGGCACTGCAGGCGGGGTCACGTGGGTTCCAGGAGATGCCAACCCAGGACGTACACACAATGACAGAGGAGGAGCAGATCAAGTGATCTACCATAGGGCACGGGGTCCGTGGTAATGATGATCCACGGAGCATCCCCAGATGTGGGGGGAGTAGGAGTCAGGGCCCCAGCGCAGGAGCGGCAGCAAGATGTGTGGCGTCTGCTAATGAGCTCCACCCACCACTCCGCGACCACGCCCACCTCAGACGTCATGCATCCACGATAAATCCACACAATGTCTATTTAAAAAATTAAACATTAAAAAATAGAACCTGGCTGTGTCTGTCTCCTCTGTATCACGCACATTCCGCCAACGCCGCCACCTTGGCCTCACTGATGGGTGAGAAGAACGGAAAGGTAGGGTGGGCGCCTGGCCCCGGTCCGCGCAGGGAGCAGCAGGGTCAGAAGGGACACTGCCGGCCCTCTTGCCTTTGACCAAGCTCCGGGGTTGCTGGGACGTCAGCTGCTCAGTCGCAGGTGCCACATGCTCACCTGGCTGCCACCTGGAGTCTGGCGGAGCTCAGCCTCCTGTGCTCCCGGGTCCTCAGTGCGCCCAGGAGCCAGGTGGCCAGCATCGCCTCTGCTCGTCGCCTTCACTACAAGACACAGTCCAAGACAAAACCACGAATGAGTTCCACATCGCACACTGCGATCATTGAGAGTACTGATTTCGGAAAGGTGGACGGACTTTTCTGGGTGATGGCATCTGATGCATGGCACTCACGGTGACAAGCGCTTTTACTTCTCGTACGGTTCGCACTTTGGGGATCACTCTGCGTCTGATTCCTGCCCTGCTGCGCAGCAGTCCAGGTACGGCAGGCCGTGCTCTGCACAGGTGGGTGTGGCTGGTTTGCAGGTTGCAGCCCAGAAGTCCCGCCTCCTTTAGGCAGACTCGTTAGTGAAACCCTTGGGACGGCAAGCAGGCCAGGTGGGGCCAGGCGGCCGCCAACCCCTGCAGAGGAGGGAAGACTTTCCCCATGTGGATTAGTGGAGGGAGCGTCCCCAACAGAAGGGGGTCAGCAGGGGCAGGAGGAGCTGTGGCACAGGCAGGGCAGCCACCTTGGCTGGGGGGCTCATGCCAGGGCGGGGCAGGGATGATGGACCCGTGGGGAACTAGAAGCCTGCTTGGAAAGGTCTCGTGGCCTCTGCCCTGGTTCAGAACGGGTTCTGTGCTGCCGGGAGGCTGGACCTGGACCTGGGTGGGTGCAGGGCTGAAGGTGGGCTTCACTGGAGGGACCACCCAGAGAGCCTGGAGCCTCTGAGTGGAGCAGGGAAGATGGTGGATGCTGACAGCCTGCCTCAGAGCCCTGCAGGCCCCCCGGGCAGTGCCCAGGGGTCCCCTGGGGTTGACAGTCCTCTGAATTCCTTTAATCCCACCGCCAAGCCCTCCTCCCCCAGGTCTCCTGCTCAGGCCTCCTGCTCAGCGCAGGGCACGGGGACTTTTAGAACACCCCAGGCGCACGTGAAAACAGAATATTTCAAGGCTTCGTTTATTTTCGGGGAAGAGACCGTGTCTGCCTGTAGGTTCTGGACGCGGCCCAAACCCCTCAGCCTCTGTAAACCCTGCTGGATGGCAGTAGCAGTAGCACTGGCGCTGGGGCCTTCGTCAGGGCCTGGGCTCCCATGCCTGGACCGTGGAGCCCCTCTGGGGAGGAGGGAGGCGCCATGCGTGCCAGAGACAGCGGGGCTGTGCATCCATGGCCTCCAGTCCCCGCTGCTGCGGGACACTGGGAAGGCGTGTCCCAGCCAACAGAAGAGTTTTGTTTCGTCATCATGTCTTATTTTTTAGGGCACAGGCGCGGCCCATACCTGGGTGCCATGCTGGGCCAGCTGGAGATGAGGAAACGAGGCTCTGGAGGCTGGGGACCTGTGTAGGGCCAGACAATTGGAAAATACCAGAATTCCCTCCAGTGCTTCTGGGCCACGCTTCCATCAGGCCAGACCTTGTTCCTCCACAGAAGTGCTCCTGCCTGAGAGCGAGGCCACCTGGGCCCCAGAGGGAAGGGTGACCATGTCCTCCAATTAGGACATGTGATTTAAGCTTCATCTTAATCCAGGGACCTGCAGCCCTCTGCCCAGCATGACTGAGTATGTGGTTAACATGGAGCGATGCTTCGAAGGCCGCCCAGCAAGGTCGATGTTCGGGGAACACCTGCTGCTTTTATCCAGGTCCTCATCCTCGGGGCGGCCCTCAGAGTGCTTCCTGCACATGGAGGTGGGCTGCACTGCCCTGTGTCCATCCCTGCAGCCTGGAAACAGGGCGGGTGGTAGATGGCACCACCATGACCCAGGAACCCAGCAGCACAGAGCTGGAGGTGGCTGGCCTGGGTGAGACTCACGGGGCTCACAGGAAACGCAGCTCTCTCCATGTGTCTCCCATGCCCTCCAGGGACCAGGGCCCCCCATGCCTGCTCTTCTCATGGCAATGACACAGTAGCCCCACCTCTAAACACAGCCCATCCACTGGCTCTGTCACCCACTCACATGCCATTGGCCAAGTGAGCACACAGCGGAACCCAGGTCAGAGCAGGGAGAGCGTGGATTGAGTGAGAGGAAACTGGACTGAAAGATCTCATGTTGGGGAAGAGTGGGTCCCGGGAAGGGCGGGGAGCTGGGGCTGTTAATGAATGCAGAAGTGCAAACTAGTCGACCAGGTTATCTGGTGTCACTCCCAAGAGCTGAGCAGGAAATGTGGATGTCCCGTCAGCCCAGCTACTCTCAGCCAAATGACCTCTGACAAAACCCTCTCTCTGTGGGCCTTGCTTTTCTCATCTGTGTGCTAACAGCGATGATTCCCTTCTCCTAGGAGTGTTAGCAGGAAAGTAAGTACCTGCGTGAAGGCTGCTCCTGAGAAAGCACCGTGAGGGTGTTACCATCATCGGGTACTTGAGCTGTTTTACTTAGTTGCATATAAATTTGGGAGGCGGTACTGGGGATTGAACTGAGGGGTGCTTTGCCACTGGGCTACATTCCCAAACCTTTTTTAAAAAAATTAAAAATTTTGAGACAGGGTCTCACTTAAGTTGCAGAGGTTGGCCTCAAATGTGCAATCCTCCTGCCTCATGAGTCTCTGGGATTTTAGGGGTGCACCCCCACACCCAGCACAAACAACATTTGACTTTAAGAAACAACGAAACTTAGGCTACTGAATACTTGAGAACAGGGATGTCATTATCAAAAATCATGAGAGCAACCCCACAGCATCAGTGATTAAATCACAAGATAGGAACACTTTTATTTCAAAAACTAAGGCATGATATTTCCCTGAATGAAAGTTTGATGAATGAACAAATGACCAACACGGTGATAGTTTTAAAAACATTTCCCTAGCTCTAAATTAGTTTCCGAGTGGAAACTTCAGAAAAACACTTGGATGAGGAGGCCTCCAGGGGAAGCCAGACCCTCGCCTGCTTGAAAAGCGATGCTCATTTCTACAGATGCATTCTAAGCGTGTGTAAATGTTTCCTCAACATTTCCTAGCATGCTTCTTTTTCTCTTTAGCCTAATGAAACAGTTCTTAAGCCCAGAGTTCTCTTTGTTTTCCATGGCACAGTCAAATCCCCAAACTTGATAAGCTTAGAAAAGAAAATTTACATGTTACTGCTGAGCACAGAGTGTGCTGAGTGTTTCCAGACATCAGCTGCTTCAGATCTCACGGACTCTGAGTGTCCATGGCCACAGATGGGGCTTTGGGCTCAGAGAGAGTGTGAATTTGAACTCAGGGACCAGTTGAGGCAGGTTCCAGCATCTTCCCTGGCCAAACTTGGCATTAAACACTTGTTATTTGATTGCTTTGTGAATTAACAAACTACTGTTAGGATAACAGCAATTCACCATGAAGCAAAACGTGGGGCACAGCTGGAGCAGCTCTTAGGACCTGGGCTCTCAGGGCCCTGCTGGCTCACAGCCGCGCTCAGCGAACGCTCTTTCTCATGATGGTGACACCTTTGGAATAGAATTCTCTTTCCATCCAGCTCAGGAATTTAAATGAGGCAAGCACATCCAGAAATTTCTAGAATTCTTCTGAGTTTGAAAATACTGATGTAATCCAACCCGCCGATTTTCCATATGAGAAAACCAAGCTCCAAAAATGTGAGGGACTTTTTAGGGTCACCCAGCTAGGTAAGGACAGTGTTTGTGTGTCAGGAAGCTCTCTATCCCTGTCTGTCACACACAAACATGCACGCACTCTCTGCCAAGCGGGAGAAAGGGGCTGTGGGTGAGGTGGCTACTGACAGCTTCTTGCAGTGAGTGCCCAGACCACAGGAAACGCCCATTGCCACCTCTGCTGGAGAGGTGGTGAGCGACTGCAGGCTGAAGCCCCGCCCCTGGGCAGAGAGAATCTGCCAACACTTAATGCCTGGGACAGCAGCCCGCAAGCCTGCCATTTGTGCAGCCTCCTGCGCGACCCGCTCTCTCCCAGAGGAACCTTATTAAACGTACCACCGGGGCTGGTCGAGGTGCGCAGGCTACAGAGCTGGGACAGGCTGGCCCGTGAGCTGTCAAAACAGGAAATGGATTTGCCATGGTTGTTTGAGACTGGCTGAGTGTGTACCAGGGAACCAGCCTGTGGCGGGACTGTCTGCTCTGGAGGCCTCAGTGGCTGGGCTGGGCTGGGCTCCTCTCACATGCAACTGGGGCCTTGGAATAATCCAGACAGTGGCTGCTTTTCACTCTGGACTAGGGTCTTGAGGCCAGCCAAAGGGAGCTTGAGTGAGCTCAGCTCTGTCCAGACACAAGAACCCAGGGATTTTTGGACCTGAACATTTCTACTTTTTTCCTAAAATCGACATGGTCTGCTCACGGAGCACCCACGGTATTCAATGGCATTGCTCTGAGGCTGGCCCACAGTGCCTCACTGAATTGCAGCTGGTCTCGGACTACCAGTGCTAAAAACAGCAAGAACACAGGGATGTGCACCTTCATGAAGCACGTGGAAACCTTTGCACAGACTAACCCATTAGTTAGATTTTAGGTCTTATTTTCTCCTGTTTTGCAGATGAGGAAACCTCAGGTTTGGAGAAATGAACTCAGCAGACCCGGCTGCTGGGTCCTAGACACTGAAGACCTTGGGGAGTGTCTTAGTTCCCTTCCTGCTGCTGTAACGGAATACTTGATACCAGGTGATTTACAAGATACAGAGGTTGGTTTTGGCTCATGATTCGGGAGGCCAGAAAGTCTGAAAGTGCCTTGTGCCCCTCGTTTCTGGTGAGGGCCCTGTTGCTCCAGCTCCTGATGGAAAGTGGAAAGGCAGAGGGGTACTTGAAGAGCCAAGCAAGAGGGGCTGGTCTCACTTTGTAACAACCTGGTCTCCTAGTAACTAATCCTGCTCCACAAGAAAGGAAGGATCCCTCTCACTGACCTAATTACCTCTTACAGGCCCTGCATCCAACATCAGCACAATGGCAGAATTTCAACAGGGGTTTTGGACAGGACTAACCATATTCAATGCAGGGAGCCTTAATTTCCTCTGGATAAATCACTCTCACACCTACTTCCATGCATGTGTGCAACTGTGCATGGAAGCATCATTATCCAAATGATAGGGAAGGGGCTCACTTTGACCTGCAAACTCACTTTCTGGAACCCAGTGGAGGCTGGGAGAATGGGAAAGAGTAAGGAGACACCCCCCTGTGGGAAGCCACCCATGGCCTGTATGCAAACCAAGCTTGGTTGAAGTATCAGACAGGAAAATCAGGTCTCAAGGAACTCAATAATTGTGAAATTATGAAAAAGTGTCCTAGATTGCCTGAGTCATGTGGTTTCCCTGTGTTGGTTCATAACAGAAGTTCAAATGCAGGTCCTGGATGTGGGAATGACTCGCTAGAGTTGAATGGCCTGCTTAACTCCACCCCATCCTGGTTTTCACAGACGAAGCTCCTACCGGCCCCCTTTTGATCTGTAGCACTATAAATAAACCAAGTGGGGGCTCCTTCCTTGGTTGGAGCCAGACCCTTATGGACGACTCAATGGGTCATGCCCCTGCTTCAAATATAATTCTGTCTTCTGTCATTATTCCTGACAAATACATTTCATTAGCTTTTTATTTTGCAGCCAGCCCATCCCTCCTATGGGAACCCTTTCCCTTGCCCATGCAGGAAGTGCAAGATCTGCCCCCCCACCACAGACACACAGCTTAGCACAGTCTAGGACACCCATCTTGGTCATGTCAAGAGTGCTTGCTCTCTGATCTCTTTTCTGAAAGCCCCTCCACTCCCACAGCGCCAAGCTCTTCCAAGTGAGTGAATCCTATTCACCACTTCTGAGCCACTTGGGGCTCCTCTTTTATGAACACATCTTTAACCTCTTAAAAGAACTGTCCTTTGGGTTCCCATGGTATCTGGAACCTTCTTCTCTTAGTCTGGGTTCCCCTCTTGACTGAAGGAGTCCTCTGGGGCCATCTTGGTTCTGCTCAGCCTACACTGGTTTCATGATGGGAGATGAGCAAAAGTTGCTTCAAAAATATGAAGTCATGGCGGGGAGGGGCACAAGAAGTTTTTAACCAAATAAAGAGATGGAGAAAGGAAGAAAGAAGTACATTGTACAGATCATGAAGCTGGGACTTGGTGAGTGTGATGGGCTAAACACAGTGTACCCCAAATTCATGGAAATCCCAATCCTCAGTACTCCAAAATATGACTGTATTTGGAGGCACAAACTCTGAAGAGTAAATTAAGGTAAAATGAGGTCCCTAGGGTGACCCTGACACACACACACACACACACACACACACACACACACACACGGGAAGATGAGGTGAACTCACAGGGAGAAGGTGGATATCCAGAAGTCAAGAAGACACCTGGACCAGATCCTTCACTATCACCTTCAGAAGGAACCAGCCTTGCCTGCACCTTGACCTTGGGTTTCCCACCCCTAGAACTGTGAGATAATACTTTCCTGATGCTGAAGCTACGTCTGTGGTACTTTGTTACGCAGCCTAACTGACTAATGCAGCAAGTTGAAGTCAGTTGGGTACTGCTGCAGGCCTGGTGGTGGCAGAGCCAGGACCCCAGCCTGGGTTGGCTTACCCCAGTCCATTTGCTGATTTCCTCACTCTACACCTACGAAAGCATTTCTCCATTTTCCTTTTGGAATAAGAACTGTCCTACTCACCTGGCTCATTCCTGCTGGCACTCAACTAAATAGCCAGCAGGGTCGGGAGGAGAAAGGTGCTATGGAAGAAGAGGGCTGAGAAGAAGGGTTCCACTCAGTGACCATGACATTCACTTACTGTTTCATGCTGGAGAGATTTTTATTGCAGAAACCATAGAGTCCATGGACCTGTGCATCCTACCTCAGGGCCTGGAGCTCTACTGCTGCACCAGACAAGCAGGTCTGCATGAATCCCTTTGCACAAGCCAAGTTCCAATGGACACACCCTGGGGCCAGTGGTACCTCCTGGCTCCCACCCCAGACCAGGATGGTTAAGAGTGCAGACAGTGAGATCCATGGCCTGGCTCCAATCCTACCAGGCACGGTGCTCACTCTTGGTAAACCTTTATGTCCTGTGGTTTGAAGGGACAAAAATCTTCATTGCCTGTCCCTGCATTTCCTGTTTTACCCCCTGGGGGGATCATGTGAGGTGGTCAGTGCCTGGTAGGTAGTAAGGGGGATGTTTTTATTATGTTCTTATTTTAGTTATGATCAGAACTCCTTGAATGTCTCAACAGGTGAAAAAGGGTTATACGAATATTAAAACAGCCAGGCATGGTGGCGCACACCTGCAATCCCGATGGCTGGGGAGGGAGACCTGAGGATGGCAAGTTCAAAGCCAGCCTCAGCAACTAAGTGAGGCCCTAAGCAAGACCCTGTCTCTAAATAAAAAAATAGAAAGGGCTGGGATGTGGCTCAGTGGTTAAGCACCCCTGGTTCAATCCCCGTTACCAAAAAAAAAAAAAAAAAAAATTATGATTCCATCACAGAAACACACCTACAGTGCGGCTGCTGTTTTCCTGTGTCACTGTTCATACACAGACGAGGAAGTCTGACTGGTCAGGCCCCTGTCCCCGTCACCACCATGCTCTGGGCAGCCCTTCCCACCCTCTGTGGGCCTGGCTCTCCTTGCTGCCCACCTGTGGACCTGCCCCTCCACCTGGCAGCATTTCCCTGTGCGGGGCAGTTCCAGGTGGCAGAGCCCGGGACCTCGCCTGGGCCCCGACAGAGCCTGATGCTGACCTAATTCTCTGTGACTCCGAGCCCTTCTCGGGGATGCTCTCCTTGGGTCTGATTCTCAGAGCTCAGTCTCCGACCTCTGTGGTCCCTCTCGGGTGCTGAGAACATTACAATTCCTCAGAAACCCGAGGTCTGGATTGAATTAATGAGCAAAACAAAGCAACAAAGCAACGGTTCTAATCCAGGCCCTGCCGAGGCTGGAATGCCGGGGTCGCTCGAATGCTTTTAATTACTTGGCCGGGCTGGGCTGTGGGTTCTGTTCCTCCCCTGCCCGGGCCAGGGGCATCTGGGGAGTCTGCACCCACCTGGGAAGGCTGTTGCAGCACGTGGTTTGAGCGCCCAGCGGTCCTGGTGGGAGGGGTGGAGGCGTCCACGTCTCTTCTTCCCTGGGTGTTTTCCTCCACTTCTGCTTGGGGTCAGTTCCTGGGATGGAAGGCTTCACTACCAGGAGCAGCCTGGGGATCTGCTCACCTGCCAGGCTGGGAGGATGGAGGTGCCCCTCAAGGTCACCTGTGGGGACAGGCAGAGAGGAGACGTATTAACTCTTCAGAGCTCCCCAGAATGAGAGTGTGTCTCGCAGGGACAGAGGAAGACCGACACACACTTGCTGGACGCCGCTGAGGACACTGTGCTGTCTCATTAGTAGTGACAAGGAGATGAGGGCCTGGGCAAGGGAGGGGACAGGTGATGCTAGGAAGAGGGCCCAGACTAAACGTGAGTGTTTGATAATCACAAGGAGAGCAACAGCAACCAGGCAGACCCGCTTGTCTCAATTCAGCAGAGAAGTGGAGAGTCCTGGGTGCAGGAGACGCCTTGGCCTTGGGTGAGCTGGCACAGCCAGTGGCCCCATGATGGAGAGCATGGTAGACAACTGGAGTCCATCCCAGTCCTGGAACACCCGCTCTTGGCCTTCTTCCAACAGTGGACAGAATGCACCACCCTGAAGCCCCCTGGGAAGGCAATGCCCAGGCCTTGGTCAATGGTGCCTCTGGGAGATGGAGAATCTCAGATGCACCGGGCCCGCAGGCCCCAGAGCCAGCGTCCCCAAGGCATCACACTCACCAGGAACCTGCATCCCATCCCCACCCCGGAAACCTGTTCCTCCATTCCTGTCTCCTGCGGCCCAGGGCAGAGCTGGCCGGAATGCTTAGTGCCATTTTCAGATTAGCAGATGGAGAAGTGAAGCCACTTGCCCAAGGTCACACAGTCAGGACGAAGGGCCAGGTCTGGTGACACCCAAGTCTTTGATCTTTTGATGGTAATCCTCCATTTCCCTGAGTTATTCCCCTCACTGGCAAACCAAGCTCTCTGGCATCCCCAGGGCAATAAAGACTGCCTCCACTCAACAGCATCTATGACGCACCTGATGGGACAGAGGTGTGCGGGGACTTGGCACATCCCCAGGGCCCTCAGATTCTCCTGGAACAGTCACATGCCCCAGCACCCTGCTGAGCTGTGCAGGGGGTGCTGGTGGGTGCAGCAGAGGGACAGTGGCTTCTGGAGTGAGCTTGGGTGTGGTTTAAGCCAGCTCCCCCTCTTCCTGACTGTCTTGGCATCCTCATCTGTAAAATGGGATGACCATCACCTTGCAAGGAGATGCGAGAATTCAGTGAGGTGACCCTTGGGAACATGGCACCCACACAGAACAGGAGAGCTTCCATTCCTTGAGCACGTCCCTTTCACCAGACACGATGAACGGAAGAATCAAATCCTGAGCTCTCTGCAGGGCAGGGTAGGCTGGTCAGTGGGTCAGATGCTCCTCGGCAGAGATGGGCTGCAGCTGAGGCAGTCAGGAGCAGGGCTGGAAATGGTGCCAGAAAAAGTTTTTTAGTCTACTTGCACTCTGTGCAAGACCGGGGACACACCTAGACTGAATATTTATTCGTCATTTATATGAAATTCAAATTTAATGGGGCACCCTGTATTTTTATTTGCTAAATCTAACAAGGGTAGGTTAGTTGATGATCTTCATTAAAACCAAAGGTTTAAGGCTGGTGTGTGCTGTTCTTTGGACACTAGGGGGCCAGAGAGTCAGCAGGAGGCTGGGCAGGGTAAGCTTTCAATCTGCTAAGCAGGGCTGCCTGTGAGGAAGGTGTCTTCGTGCTCCTGCTGTCCATCTTCCCACCTCCTGAGAGCCTGGCTCTTCTTTTGAATATCCCAAAGAGATCACCAGCAAATCATTCATTTTGCTTAAATCTGTTTCTCCAGCCAGGCAGTGACACAGGCCTGTAATGCCAAGCAACTCTGGAGGCTAAGGCAGGAGGATCTAAGGTTTAAGGCCAGCCTCAGCAACTTAGTGGGACCCTGTCTTGATATTTTTTAAAAATGTGCTGAAGGTGTAGCTCCATGGTAAAGCCCCCCTGGGTTAAAGCCCTACCCTTTCCCAAAAGTCTGTTTTTCTGGCTTTCTACCCAGGCCCCGGGTATTATCTGCAAAGCCCCCACCTCATGTAACTATCTATACTTAGTGAAGTGGATCATTGTCAGCATCCCGACTTCTCATGCTTTCCGGTGTCAATCAAATAGTTTGCCTGCCCCCATTTTCCCTGCCAGTCTTTGCTGAGGTCCCACATTTTTTTTTTCTTTTTTGTATGAATAAAGGAAGGATCTGTTCTCCCTCAGTGTCTTATGAGCAAGATCTCAGGGCAGCGATTCTCAGGTGTGGTCCAGGACCGCCAGCACCAGCGCCCGCCCGCAACCTGTTTGGAAAAGTCAATGATCAGGAACGCGGTGTGGTCCGCAGTGCGCCTCCGCCAGGCTGCAGGGCAGCCGGCTCGCTCAGGTTCAGGGAGAACAGCCTGGACTGGAAGCAGGAGAACCGGTCCGGCTCCAGCCCTCCCCAGCGGGCGGAGCAGGGCTACTCTCCTGTTCTGCTTTGCTCTCTCGAACCCGGGACCCCAGGTCCCTTCTGTCTGGTGTCTACCCACCAATGAAGGCGTCCTGCAGGGTCCCTGCACGACGGTGTGGATGGCGCAGTCCACTAGGTAGAGCACCCTGGTGCTCCGGTCGCCCCAGACAGGGCCTAGTCCCTGCCACCCAGCCTGTGGGTCCCCAGCCAAGAACAAAACCACGCGTGCTGCCAGTTGGCCCTGGAAGGGAGGTGGCCCGGCGCCAGCCCCCACTAATTGCTAATTTGCACTGAAACAGCAAACAAAGCCCCTCGAGTGAATGCCCTGATTATTTGGCTGGTTCTCCCCCAGACTCTGTTAGTCGCCACCCAGGGGGCCGTTCCCCGAGTCTGGAGCCGGTCGCCCCAGGATTCCGGGAGGCAGCTTGGGCCAGGGGCTCACCCCGCCCGGGAGGCGGCTTCTCCCCGCAGCTAATTGGCCGGGGAGTTGCTCTTATTCTCTTCTTTTCTTTCTAATATTTAACCTCACCACGAAGGCAAGAATGCCGTGATTTTCCTCTCGTGAGCACACAGGCTCACAGCGAGAGAGACCTGGGAAGGGCAAGAGCCCCGGCTCCCTCCGTGTGACCTTGACCCTGCACGCTCCTGGCCCCACGCAGACCCACGTGCCTCTGTGATGTGGGTCTCCATTGCCGCCTCCGCAGGTGAGACCCAGGGAGGGGGCCCTTGCCCCCCCCCCCCCCCTCCCCCCTCCCTGGAGGAACCTTGGACTCCCCGGGGAGCCTGCTACCCCTGGCTCTGCATCTTCCAGGCTCGATACCTGCACCTTGGTTCTCTCTCTTTCTGGTCACCCTGGGACGTGCCCCTCGGCCCCTTGGCCGAGGCCCACGGAGGGGGCGGGGCCGCAGTCCCTGGCGCTCCTCGGTTCCAGTTCCGTAGCATTTTCAGAAAACCCGCAGGGCTGGAGAGGTATGGAGTGACGTCACTGGCAGACCTGCCCTCTAGCCACACACTCCTGCCCCTACCTTGTCCCCTGCAGCTTCCCCAGGTCTGCAGAGTCCTGGTGCCAGCTCTCAGGTGCCCTGCGCCACCAGCCTGACCCCGAGCCCCATCAAGCCACTTTGCCAGCCGGGGGGCTGCTCTTCTCAGAGGAGCTCAGTTCCGAGAGCGTGGCCCTTCCCGCGCTTGCATGTGGTCAGTGAAAATGGACCAGGAGCCTGTCCTCTGCAGGCTTCAGCAGGAAGAGGAGAAAACCCACCCCATCGTGGTTACCTGACCTCCCGGGGGCACCGAGAGCCAGTGTGCTGGCCTGGGACCGAGTCCCCGGACGTGTGCTTTCCAGCGCGAGCGCTGCAGAGCCCCTCGCTGCGTGAGATGGACACAGTGCGCTGCAGGTCTCGCTCACAGCTTGAGGGTGGACGAATGCATCACGAAAACATCTTGATCGTGAGAGTGAACAGACGTCACCCCAAGCTTTCACGTGCCCCTTTTAAACAGGTTTTTGGAAATCTATTTTTCATTGACATAAATTGTAATATTTACGGGGGGTCATGTGGTGTTCTGATAGAGACAGACATCGGGTAATGGTCAACTCGGTGAATCTATCTTCTCAAACACGAATTCTTTCTTTGGAAAACATTCAAAATCCTTTCTTCTAGCTTTTATATGTGTGTATGGTGTGTGTGTGTGTGTGTGTGTGTGTGTATGGTGTGTGTGTGTGTGTATGGTGTGTGTGTGTGTGTGTGTATGGTGTGTGTGTGTGGGTGTGGGTATGTGTATGAAGTGCATTATCATCAACTATGGTCACCCTGCTGTGCGACAGGGCGCTGGGACGGACCCCTCCCACCTACTGCAACACTGTGCTGCCCATCAGCCTCCCTGCCTCCTCTCCCTTCTCAGCCTCTGGTAACCACTGCTCCCCTCTCAGCTCCCACGTTGTGAACTCCTCCCTCTGCACCCCATTTCCTCCCCACTTGCTTCCATCCCAGGTAGTCAGAGGCCTACTTTCTGTCATTACAGATTATGTTGCATCCTCACGAATTTTCTATAAATGGAATCATATGGTCCGCACTCACTGATGCCTGGCTTCTTTCCCTCCGTGTAATTATTTTGATTTTCATCTACATTTCTGAGTGCATTCTGTTACATGGATATATCATAGTTCATTTCTCCATTTCCCTGGTGATGGACATTGGGATTGTTACTTTTTTTAACTATTAAAAACAAAGCTACCTTTTGTTTGTGTTTAAGCATGTGGACAGATCCATCTCAGCAGTGGCGGGTGGATATGTAGGAGTAGAAGGGCTGTGTCCTGGGGCAGACTGTGCTGAGCTTTACAAAACTGCTCCACTGTTTGCTGGAGCGCTGGCTTCGTTTTACATTCACACCAACAGTGTGTGGGAGTTCCAGTTGCACCAGGCCAAAGTGTGGTGGTGCCAGTCTTTTCAATTTTAGACACAGATAGGTGTGTGGTACTATTTCATTGAGGTGTAATTTGCTTGCATAATGACTGATGATGCTGAGCATCTTTTCACTTGCTTATTTACATCCAAACATCATCTTGGGTGAAGTGCCTCTTGGATTATTTTGACCATTCAAAAAATCAGATTGCTTATTTTCTTAACATCGATTGAGTCTTGAGATTTCCTTCCACCCTTCCTTCCTTAATTATTTCCTTCCTTTCTTCCTTCCTCTCACTCTTTTTCAGTACTGGGGATTGAACTCAGGGGTGCTCTGTCACTGAGCCACATCCCCAGCCCTTTTTATTTTCTATTTTGAGACAGTTGCTAAATTGCTGAGGCTGGCCTTGAACTTGCAATCCTCCTGCCTTGGCCTCTTGAGTTGCTGGGATTATAGGCAGGCACTAAGGTACCCGGTTGAGATTTCTTTATGTTCTAAATGCCAGGTCTTTATCAGCTATATGCTTTGCAAAGCTGTTTCCCTTTGTGTGGTTTGTATTTTTATGTCTTTAATAGTGTCTTTTGAAGAGCAGGGGTTTTAAATTTTGATGAAGATGAATTTATCATTTTTGTGTGTGTGGACGATGCTTCTGTTGTCATATCTAAGAAATCTTTGCCTCACTGAGGTTTGCAAAGGGTTTCTCCAATGGTTTCATTTAAATGCTTAATGGCTTTAGCTATTCCATGCAAGTCTACGACATGATTTAGTTAATTATTGTGTGTCATGTGACACAGAGAACAAGGTTCATTTTGTTGTGCAAGGGTACCCAATTTTCCCAACGCCCTTTGTTGAAAAGGTTGCCTTGGCATGGACCTTATGCCTTTGTTGAAAGTCAACTGACCATAGGCGTCTAGGTGTGTGCCTCTATTTCCAGAAACTGTACTGTTTCATTGGTTTGTTTATTTGTAGTGCATTTGTTTATTTGTAGTGCATTCACACCAGCAATGTACTCATTTGAGTAGTTTTCATTTATAATAAGTCCTGAAGTAAAGTGGTATCAGTTCTTTATTTGTTTATGTATTTTTTGTGCTGGGGATTGAACCCAGGGTCTTGTGCATGCAAGACAAGCACTCTACCAAATGAACGTAAGTGCCCCCAACTTTAGTTTTTTCCAATTTGTTTTGGCATTTTAGGTCTTTTGCTTTTATATTCATATGAATTTTAGAATCACTTGGTCAATTTCTAGAAGAGTGGGAATAAATTAGGAGCATGTTGACTCTATGAATCAGTCTGGGGAGAACTGACATCTGAACACTATAGTCTTCTGATCTGCAACACAGTCTATAAACTCATGAATGCAGTGTATCTCTTAATTTATTTAGTTTGTCTTTCATTTCTCTCACCAATACTTATAGTTCACAACATAACTTGTGCATCTTTGACAGACTTATCTCCCAAGATGATGTATACATTTGATGCATTATGAATGATTCTTTTAATTTTGATTTTTCATTGTTGATTACTAGCATTTGGAGGCAACTGGATTTTGCATATTGATTTCCTACCTTGTGATCTTCATAAACCCATAAACCCACTTATTATTTCTGGAACTTTTCTTTGGTAGGTTATATCAGATTTCTGCACATTTGGGATCATGCAATCTATAAAATAGAGTCTTATATTTCCCTTCCTCATCTGGGTGTATTTTATTTCCTTTTCTTGTCTTATTGCAGTAGCTATGACCTCCAGTAATATGTTGAACAGAGGAGATAAAAACATTCATTCTTTTCTTGGTCTTGATCTTAGAAAGAAAGGCATTGAATTTTTCACAATTAATTATAATGTTACCTGTAAATTTAAAAAAATTGTCTTTATCAGGTTAAGTTCCCACATTCTGAGTTTGCTGAGATTTTCAAAAATCAGAAGTGGATATTAGATTTCATAAAACACATTTTCTGAATTTATGATGATGAAGTGTTTTTTATTATTTGTTCTGTTAATAGTTTGAATTATACAGTCTAATTTTTTATGTTAAGCCAACTTGTATTCCTAAGAAAAACCTCATTTGGTAATAATTTATTATCTTTTTAATATATTGTTGGTTCTAAAGTTTTAATAAGATTTCTTTTGCATCTGTGTTTATGAGGGGTATTGGTTGAGGTTCCTTTTCTTCAGTTACTTCTGTTCATAGGGCAATACTGGCTACAAAGGGTGAGATGTGGAATATTCTCTCTTATTCAGTTTTCTGGAGGATTATGTACAGAATTGATATATGTTTCTTACATGTTTGGTAGAATTCACCAGTGAAACCCCCTGGGCATGAAGTTTACTTTGTGGAAAATCTTTTAACCACAAATTAAATTTCTTTAATAGATATAGGACTATGTAGGTTATGTATTTCTACTTGAGAGAACTTTGGTGGCTTGCATCTTATTCATCAAATTGTTAAATTCATTGGTATAAATTTGCTTATAATCACATATTTTCTTTTTACTAACTGTAGAATCATTAGTGAAGTTATCTGCCTCATTCTTGATATTGGTAATTTATGTATTTATCTTTTTTGTTCTGATCAGTCTAGTGAGGAGTTGATCAATAGTATTGAACTTCTCAAAGAGCTAGTTATCTGTTTTTTTCTTATAAGTTCATGCTTCCTTGATTCCATTCTGACTTTATTTCCTTTCTTCTATTTAATTTGATTTTCCTTCCTATTTTAGTAGTTTTTTTAAAAGTGTATTCGTTATTTAATTAAGTTCTTGGTATGAAATTTAGAACACCAAAATGTGGAATGCTTCACGAATTTGCCTGTCATTGGTGGAACCACTTTGGGTGGGACCATACTACTCTTCTCTGTATTGTTCCAATTTTAGTATATGTGCTACCAAAGGTAACATGGGTTTTCTAGTTTTTTAAAGGTAGAAGTTGAGATCATTGATTTCAGACTGTACTTCTTTTTAAATATAGACATTTTGATGCTATATGTATCCCCCAGAGGCTGCTTTAGCTGCATTCTAGAACTTTTAATATATTGTGGCTTCATTTTCATTCAATTCAAAACATTTTAAATATCTGTTTTGATTTATTCTTTTACCTATAGTTTTCTTTATCAATGTGTTATTTAGTTTCCAAATATTTGCAGGCTTTCCAGATATCTTTTTTTTAAAATTGATTTTTAATATAATCCTATTATAATCAGAGACCATTCTTTGTGTAGTTTGAAAGAATTTGAACCTCTGGATATTTGATTTATGGTCAACATATGCACTATGTTGGTGAATTTTTTCCAGTCCTGGGACTGAACCCTGGGCCTTCTGCATGCTAGGCAAGCACTCTACCACTGAGCTGCCACATCTCTAGCTCTTGCTGAATGTTTTATATGTGCTTGAAAATAATATGTGTTCTGCTGTCATTGAGTGTTTTTTAATATCTATTGGCTTATTTTGGTTGATAGTATGGTAAATAATTGCTATCCTTACCAATTTTCTGTTTATTGTTTCTGCCAATTATTGAGATGGAGTGCTGAAATCTGACTATAACTGTGGATTTGCCTATGAGTATCTTTAATTGTCAGTTTTGCTTAATGTTTTGAAACTCTGATATTGTAGGTGTATAAGTGGTTAGCATTTTTATGCCAGCTTTATAAATTGACTCCTTTATCATTGCAGAGTAACCCTCCTGGACCCTGGTAATGGTCTTTGCTGAAATCCACTCATCAGATGCTCATATAGCCACACTAGCTTCCTTTGTTTAGGGTTTATTTCTCTTTTGTCCAGGGGACTTTTTTTTTCAAACCAGTCATTTAGAGGAAGTCTGATGTTGATGGTTCCCTTCAGCTTTTCCATGTTTGAAAAGATTTCTATTTTGCCTTCATCTTTTGCAAGTATTTTTTTTTTTATATTCTTAGTTGTGGATGGACTCAATGCCTTTATTTATTTATGTGATGCTGAGAATCAAACCCAGGGCCTCTTCCATGCAAGGCAAGCGCCCTACCATTGAGCCACAGCCCCAGCCCTGCAAGTACTTTTGTAAAGCACGGAATTCTAGGGTGACCATGCCTTGCTTTCAGAACTGAAGGCACTGCTCCCTGTCTCATGCCCACCCCACCCGTGAGCAGTCTGTCGGTCACGCTGCCCACCTCTCCAGTATGTGTGGCTGGTGTTCTTTCTTCCGGTGGCGTTCAGTGTTCTGGCTTCCCCTCTGGTTTGTGTCAGTCAGCTCACAACATTCCTTGGTGTTTCTCCTTCTGGTTTCTTGTGTTTGCATCGTGTTGAGAAAGTTTTACCAACATTGGAAATTCTTGGCTATTTCTTTCCCATCCTTGCATGTCTGTTTGGTGCTAACTTCTCAGGGTCTTTTTCTGTCTTTGTGTCACTATGGGTAGTTTCTGTTGTTTATATCATAGATTTCACTAGTAATTTCTTTTGCAATTTCAAATCTGTCATTAATATCATTAATACCATCCAGTGTGTTTTTTAACTCAGACATTGTAGTTTTCATCTCTAAAAGTTTGTTTTTTTTAGTATCTTTTGTGTTGCCTTTTTTTTTTTTTTTTTTTTTGGTACCAGAGATTGAACCCAGGGGAACCTAACCATTGAGCCACATCCCCAGTCCTTTTTTATATTTTATTTAGAGACAGAGTCTCACTAAGTTGCTGAGGCTGGCTTTGAACTCACTATTCTCCTGCCTCAGCCTCCTGAGCAGCTGGGATTACAGGCGTGTACCACCGCACCTGGCCTGTGTTGCCTTTTAAAACAATTTTTATTTTTTTCTAATTAATTGTATATGACAGTAGAATGCATTTGTATATTTTTATAGATCATACATAGAGTGTAATCTCTCATTTTTAATATGAAAATCATTCATCTAGATCTTTGAGCAGGTGGAATATAGTTACAACCATAGTCTTGACATCACTCTACTAATTCTAACATCTATGTCATTGCTGGGTCTTCCTATTGATTGATCTTTCTCATTCATGTGTTATATTTTCATGTTTCTTTGCATGTCTAGTGATTTTTCATTTGGTTCCAGGCATTGTGGATTTGATCTTGCTGGTTACTGGATATTTTCGTATACCCATAAGTCATTTTGAGTTTTCTTTTGGGATGAACGTAATTCCTTGAAAACAGTTAAATTCTTTTGGGTAATTTTAACAGTTTTGTTAGGTGGGAGTAGAACATCACTTAGTCTAGGGAAGATTTTTTCCCTGACTACTGAGCATTTTCCCCATTTCCACAAATAATTAGGCTTTCCACTCCAGCCAGTGGGAGGAGGCGCTGTTCCTGGACCTGTGTGAGCCCCGGGGCTTTTACCCTCTCCCAGCTTCTAAGGTTCCTTCCCCAGCCTCCGTTACTGCTCTCCTCACATCTTCTTACTTCTCCCTTGTCTCTTCGAGAGCTCTGGCTGCTCCAGGTCCCTGGGTGCTCAGCTGAAACGCAGGGAGATCACCGTGCTCCACCTGGGCTACTGCTTCCCCTGCTGCTTCCAAGATAGTCCCTGGAGGCTGAGTTTGATAGACAAGAAGATGATCCCCTAAAGATTCCCCTGTCCCAATTCCAAGAGACTATGACTATGTTATGCTACTTGGCAAAGGAGAATTTGGGTTGCAGATGGAAGTAAGGCTGGTGATCAATTCACATTCTTAAAAAAAGAGATTATTCTGGATCACTGCAAGGATCACTGAAGGTTAAAGAGAGGGACAGTAGTGGTAGACCAGAGAGATGGCAGTAAGAGAAGGACTTGGCCCCGATCCAAGGACCATGCACCAAGAAGTGTGGGCAGTCTGCAGAAGCTGGGGAGGGCCAGGGACGAATCCACAGCATCTAGAGGGAGATGCAGTCCCACCAACTGGTTTAGCCCAGTGAAATCCATCGTGACGTTTAGCCTCCTGAATAGTCAGATAACAGATTCATGTTGTATTTGCTGCTAATGTTGTGGCAGCTGTTACAGCACCAACAGGAAGCAACCATACCGATTCAGCACCACAAGCCAAGTGCTGTTCTAACCAACGCTGAAACGCAAGTGGCTTTGGACAAGAGGCACAGTTTAGAAGCATCTTGAGATTTTTAGGAAAGGTCTAAGTTGCCCTGAAATGCCTAAAAATAGTAGAAATACTATGTCTGTGGTGAGTCCTCAGGATCTCGCAAGGGCAGGGCCGGAGACCTGCACTGTCTGGGAGAACACCTCGCTCATCACATCAGCCGTTAGTTGAGGCAGGGCCAAGAGGGTGCGGCCAGCGAAGGCTCAGAGGAAAGGGGGAGCATGCTGCTGGGGCCCCGAGTGAGAGGGGACCTGTGATCCAGGGGCAAAGACCTAGTGGGATCATGACCCACTTTAAAGGAAAAGCAGAACTTGTCAGCTCTCAACGTGGAAATTTAGCTGAGGAGGTTTCTAGGCAGAGAGTGGAGGCTCTCAGCATTTTCCCAAGCACACCCTGCTCCTCCTTCCAAGCACCCCACAGCCGCGCGGCCAAGGCTGTCTCTGCCTTCTTCCTCTGACACCTGTCCCAGGACTTCCCGTCAATGGAGGCCACAGTACATTTTGGGGGGGGCTTCTTTTGTGCCCAACATATTTTGGAGACTCTCTGTGCCTGGTGGGTCTCCTGGAGGCTCACTTGTTTTTGTTACTGAGTGGCGAATCACTGCACGAATACCGCAGATTGTTTACCTGGTTTCCCATTGATGGGCGGCTTCCCGCTGTGGCTCTCATGAATAAAGCTATAAACATTTGTCAACATACCTTTTCATTTTTATTATTTTAGGTTAAAGTTACAGCATTCACTGGGAGAGAGCGGGGCCTTGAGGACTGACAGACAGACATGGGGCAGATTCTGGTGACAGTGAGACCATGAGCCCTCAATGTGGCCAAGCCTCCTTGCCAGGAGAAGCAGCTGTCCCCATCTCAGGACGGGGGCCTCCTGTGGCCTAAACGTGATTGGGCTTCCTGGGTAGGGCAGTGGGGGGCCTGCTGCTTATGGAACAGGAACTCCCCACCCCCAGCCCCCCTGGCAGCCCATTCTGCCTTCTCTGTGGTTTGACTCCTCTGGGCACCTCACCCAAGTGGAATCGAACAGCTCTGTCTTCTCGTGCTGCTTGTCTCACTTAGCACAATGTCCTCAAGTTCCTCCACATCTAGTGCATGTCCCAGTTTCCTTCTCTTCTAATGCTGAACAATATTTCATTGTACAGGTCTACCATATTTTTTTTAATCCACCTGATTTTCCAGTGGGCACCTGAGTTGCTTCCATGCTTCAGCATCAATGATGGTGCCCAAATATCTCTGTAAGAGCCTGCTTTGAACTCTTCCGAGAAGAGACTCAGAAGTGGAATTGCTGTATCACATGATCGGGCTACCCCTCACCTTCTGAGGAAGGACTGCCCTGTTCTCCATGACCCCACCCCATTTTCCATGCCCACCAATGCTGCACAGGGTCCAGTTGTTCCGCCTCTTTCAGTTTGTTTGACAGCAGTCATTCCCATGAGGGGATGTCATGGAGATTTCATTTGCATTTCCCTAATGATTCCTGATGTGGAGCATCTTTTCAGGTGTGGACTATTTGTGTACCTTCTCTGGCGAAATATCTATTCAATTCGCCCATTTTTTAATTTTTTATTTTCTTTTTTGAAAATTATTTTATTTTATTTGTTCTAATTAGTTGTACATGACAGTAGAATGCATTTATACATTTTGATAGATCATAATAAACAGAGTGTAATCTCTCATTTTTCTGATTATATGTATTTCAGGATCACATTGGTCACGCAGTCATACGTGTACAAGACGTAATGATGTCTGTTTCACTCTACTGTCCTTCTCACCCCCATTCCCCTTCCCCCCACTTAACTCCCCTCTACCTAATCTAAAGTAACTCTAATCTTCCCTCTCCCCCACCCCCAGCACCCATGGTGAATTAGATTCCACATATCAGAGAAAACATTCAGCCTTTGGTTTTTTGGGTTTGGCTTATTTCACTTAGCATGATATTCTCTAACTCCATCCATTTACCAGCAAATGCCAGAATTTCATTCTTCTTTAAAGCTGAGTAATATTACATCATATATACAAACCACATTTTCTTTATCCATTCATCTGTTGAAGGGTGCCTAGGTTGATTTCATAGTTTAGCAATTGTGAATTGAGCTGCTATAAATATTGATGTGGCTGTGTCACTGTAGTGTGCTGATTTTAAGTCCTTTGGGTAGCTTGGGTCAAATGGTGGTTCCATTCCAGGTTTTCTGAAGACTCTCTATACTGTTTTCCATAATGGTTGCACCAATTTGCATTTCCACCAGCAACATATGAGTGCACATTTTTCCCCACATCCTCGCCAACATTTATTGTTGCTTGTATTCTTGATAATTGCCATTCAGATTCGAGTGACATGAAATCTTAGTTTTGATTGCATTTCTCTAATTGCTAGAGATGTTGAACATTTTTTCATATATTTGTTGATGAATTGTATCTCTTCTTCTGTGAAGTGTCTGTTCAGTTCCTTAACCCATTTATTGATTGGGTTATTTGTTTTGTTGGTGTTAAGTTTTTTGAGTTCTTTACATATCCTAGATATTAATGTTTTATCTGAGGTGCATGTGGTGGAGATTTTCTCCCAATTTGTAGGCTCTCTCTCCATGTTATTGATTATTTTTTTTGTTGAGGAAAAGCTGTTTAGTTTGAGTCCATCCCTTTTTTTTTTTTTTTTTTTTTTTTTGTTGGGGGTTGAACCCAGGGGTACTCCACCACTGAGCCACATCCCCAGCCCTATTTTGTATTTTATTTAGAGACAGGGTCTCACTGAATTGCTTAGGGCCTCACTAAGTTGCTGAGGCTGGCTTTGAACTTGCGATCCTCCTGCCTCGGCCCCCCAAGTGCTGGGATTACAGGCGTGCGCCACCACGCCCGGCGAGTCCATCCCATTTATTAATTCTTGGTTGAACTTCTTGCACTTTGGGGGTCTTGTTAAGGAGGCCAGGTCCTAGGCAGACATGGTGACGATTTGGGCCTGCTTTTTCTTCTAGGAGGCGCAGGGCCTCTGTTCTGGTGCCTGAGTCTTTGTGCTTCGCCCATGTTTGAGGAGTGTCTCCTTATTGCCGGGTTTCAGGAACACACGTTCCGGATGTCAATTCCTTCTCACTAGGTGACTGGAAATACTTCCTCCCATTCTGCACGTTGCTCTTTTATTCTGTCCATGGCAACTTCTCTTTTCTCTGCCCTGGGGATTGAGCTTAGGAGTGAGCTACCACTGAGCTCCAGCCTCAGCTCTTTATTTATTTTGACTCAGGTCTCTGTGTTGGTCAGCAGGGCGTGTCCTTGTGACCTGGGGAGCCAAGGGAGCTGGACTCATGGTGTCGGAGGTTTCAGTTCACGGTCAGCCCGTTCCACTGTGCTGGGCCTGGGATGAGGCAGAGTGTCACGGAGGAAGGCATGATGTGGGAAAGCTGCTCAGCTAGTGGCAGAGGGAAGTGGGGTGGGGGGGCCAGGGCACCCCCAGTGACCTACTTCCTCCATCCAGGTCCCACCTGCTCCATTTCCACCTCTTCCCAGTAATGCATTCCATTTATTAATCCGTCAAATGGATCAATCCACTGCTGAGGTTTCAGTCCTCATGTTCAGTCACTTCCCAAGAACCCCCTGCCTCTGGCATTGCTGCACTGGGGACCAAGTCTTCAATGCATGAATTCCTGGGAACATTCCAGGTCCAAACTGTAAAAGTCTCACTAAGTTGCCTAGACCAGCCTTGAACTTGGCATCCTCCTGCCTGGATCTCCCAAGTAGCTGGGGTTATAAGCGTGTGCCACCACGTTGGACTTGACATCTTCTGATGCACAAAATTTAAATTTTTTCATAAAGTTCAATTTGTCTACCTTTTGAATGCCAAGGCATTCTAATGGTGAGCTATGAAGGCAGACACAAAGGATATTTAAGTACCATAACCGAGCTTGGCCAGCACCAATGGACAGCCTGCTTGCTTCTGCAGAGGGCATTCATGTCACCTGAAGCCACGTTGGCTGTGTCTGCTACTTACACATCTGCCAAGGCTGTCGGAGATGCGTGATGGAGTAGGGGCAGCGCCCAGCCAGGGCTTTAGACTCACACGTCCGGGTTGCTGACGCACTACATGGTCCTGACAGGAATAAGGCAAAATCTCTTTCAATGGAAACCTCAAGAGAACTTAATTTTTAAAATTATTAAAATGTTTGTCATTTCCTTCCTAGAGTTTTGCTAGAATTTTAAATTACTATTTTTAAATCGTATACTTCGGTGGGGTGCAGTGGAACTCAATGCATGCGCACCATGTGTAAGGATCAGATCTGGGCAAGGGCATCTCCTTCTCCTTAAGCATCTCTGCCCTCCTGTGGTGGGAAGCTTCGCACTCCCATCCTGAGGGCTTTGGGAGAGACACAGTCTCGGTGGGCTGTGGCAGAACGTGGACCCTGGTCTGTGTTCTGAACTCTGGTGCCCGCCTCCCTGGGCCTCCTCCCCTGCGTGTTCTGCTGCCTGAGCCTCAGGTGTCATAGCTGAAGCCGTTACGATTCGTGTCCTGAAGCTCTGGCCCTCCTTGCCTTGGGATCTTCAGTTTGGAAACTCAAGTTTGACAATCAGCCCAGGAGTCATGCAAATCTCAGTCCTTGCTGGTGGGAGAACCCAACTTGCCTCTGCCACCTGGCAAGCTGGCTGGACCCTGTCGGAGCACCATCCATCCCTGCCAGCCTTTGGGGTGACAGAGAGAGGGAAGTCACAGAAGCAGTAGCTTTTAACATGGAAGTGCAGCTGTTTGAGAGAAATGGCCATGTGGGGCCTCAGGGCCACTGTGCTGAAGTCCATGTGACTGCTGATGTCTGACCACTGACGGCCTTTAAGAGCCCCCCCACTTCCCTCTTCCTCGAGTTTGGGCCAGTGGGCCTCGTGCTCAGTGTGCTGGCAGGGATTCCATCCTTGCATACCACTGCCCAGGGCCTGGGACCCTGCCCGGCCCCACTGAGACCCCAGGCTTGCTCCAAAGCCACTGTGGACCTGCAGAGGAGACCCGTGCTCCCTAGAGACGTCCATTGCATGAGTAATGGACCTTTCACACCTTGGGACGGGACGTGTAGGGGACTTCACAGTCTGGACATCCGGACTTCGCAGGTGGGGCCCACCCGCCTCCACAGGTGGCCACGCCGCCCTCCTGCCCTCCTGCCCTCAGGTGAACCGATTCTGCGTACGTGTCTTTGCACACGTGTGCGTTCTGCCAACTGACTCCGCCCTCGACGAGGCTGTGCACAGAGCTTCCCTGGGGCAGGCCATGTTCCTAGGACACCGTGACACCTGGGGAGTGTCCTGGGGAGAGGCTGGATCATTTTGGGGCTCCTGAGGTTACAGAGGAATTCTTCTCAAGATGTTGAGCTGGAGAGTCAGCGTGGGGCTAGGAGGACCTGCTCTCAGGCTTCCAGCCACAGGAGCTCGTGGACGATGCTCGGCCATCATCCACAGCCCAGCAATGCTCCGGGAAGTTGGTCACTGTGTGTTGCAGGGGCTGAGGTTTCTGAAACCACGCGGCCCCTGGGGCCTTCGACAGCCTCCCCCATGCTGTCTTGGCTGGCTGACTGGCACCCTGGCTAGCGGCCCTTCCAGCCTCCCTGGCCCTCCCGCAGGTGTTTCCCTGACAGGCTTTGCTGTGCCAGTGTCAGTGGCTGCGTCTTGGAGGCCCTGGACTGGCATTGGGGGAGAGAACAGAGCAGTTCTCAGGCCCATCGTGGGCAGGAGGCCTTCCCTTTCCTGAGCTCAGCCACTGCCCCTGAAGAGGGGGACCAGGACGTGCACCCTGCATGCTCACGTGGTGGAAATGGAGTGAAGCCCTGCACGCAAAGCTCGCACATGTGACCACTGTCACCTCCCAAACTGTGCAGGAAGGTCGGCTTCGATGGCACACGCAGAAGTGGAGATAGGGACCTGGGGGCCCAGGCCTGGTCGTGCTCTCAGGGCACTTCCTGACGGGAACCTTGGGAACGTGGAGCTCCAAGGATCGACCCTGGACCAGACTTCAGTGACTAACAGAGATGAGGGCCAAGTCCTGCCCCAAGGGCCTCATCTGCGTGACTCAAGGACACAAGCCTGGGCCCAAGGCCTGGGCTCAGAGCCTCAGCTGGCCAGGGCGGGGCTCCTGGCCTTGTCTGGAAGGAAAGTCAGCCCAGCTCTGCGCTGGGGCCCATCCCTGACATCCGAAGGAGCCCAGCAGGCCATGGAACCTGTGCTCGACCAGGCGGGCACTCTGTGGGAGTCTGCTTCCGTCCCTCCGAATCTGACCCCTGCGACTCCACACAAGTCACTCTCTGGGGCTCAGTTTTTCCTTGATTGATGTTTTATTTCCAGCAGCACAATGTGACATTAGGCCACAGCCCAGTCAGGATGACCAGCACTCCCCCTGCCTCGGACGCCCCGCGGCCTTGGCTGTGGTGACACTGTCAGGACCTCTTCTGTCTGAGACGTGTCTGGCCTTACTGCCAACGCCGTCACCACAGTGGGCGACAGGACATCAGAATGTGTCCCTCCTAACAGTGATTCTAGAGCCCCTGACGAACCTCTCCTCGTCCCTCTCCCCCGTCACCCCCTCAGCCTCTGGTAACGGGTTTCGCCTCGACTTCCAGGGCAGCTTTGCAGCCCCCACCCGTGCCGAGGTCGGGCGCTCCCCTTCCTGTGCTGCTCCTCACTAATGTCATGCCGAGGTTCAGTGCTTCCATCGGTGACGTGAGATGGCGTGAGCGGCCTGCCCTGCCTGCTCCCATTGCCATCTGATACCGAAGGCGTCCTGGTTGGCCTCCAGCTTCAGAGGGAAGGTCATGGGTGGAGCAGCCATGGCCACACTCGCGTTCCCCCTGGCACCCCAGAACAGATGCACAGGGTCGTCGGGGGGCAGAACGAGGCCGCGGTCGGCAGGCAGCAGTGTTGGCTGGGTGAGCTCCCGTGCCAGGAGCCGAGCCCCTGCCTAGTCCTCCAGCACGGCCTCAGGACAGGCACTACAGCCCCCGCGTCACCCATGAGGAGGCCGAGGCACGGGGAGGGGGTCTACGGCTCACTTTGGTGACTCCCCCCAGCTGGAGGCACCAGCCACCTTGGTTTTCTTTCAGGGCCTTTGGGCTCCGTGTGGGGCTGAGGGTGGCTGTGAAGGGCCCTGGAGAAGGCCCTGGACGCTGCAGAGGACATTCCTTCCTGTCTTCTGTGTTCTTACTCAGAAATGTCCCAGCACCCCAGAAGCCCTGAGAGCAGCGGAACGGCCCCCGCCCCAGCCAGGACCTCCGTATGCCAGCCATCTGTCCCGTCCCCTTGGACTTCCGTTTCTGAAAGCAGCAGACACACACAGCTGGGGGCTCGCCTCTCCTGATCTCCGTGCTGCCCCAGGGAAAGCTGTCTGAGGCAGAGGGTGACTCCCCGGGGCCCATCTGGTTGTGCGTCTTGTAGTTTTCAACCTTGTGTCCCAACCTTGATGTGCACAGCAGGTCTGGCAAATTTATCCCGTTCTGTGCCATTCAGTAACATCACCTACTGCCACGGGTCTTCCCATTGCCCCTAGAGAGATGCGGCACTGCTCCCAGGGCTTCAATATTATGAATAATGCTGCACTGAACATCCGTCCTTGTGCTTTCCTGTGGAAAGCTTCCTGTGACTGTAGCTCCTGGGTCACGGAGGATTCCCTCCAACCTTCCCCTCCCTTTTCTTTCCTTCTTAGCAAACAGAACTGTTCAAAATTCTCAATCTGGAACAAACTCTCATTATTGCTCCACGCCTGGGCCACTTGTTTGTTATTGATCCTATGCATCTATGTATCCATCCATCCATCCACCGTGGTCTGAATGTGTCCCCTGAAGTCTACACGTTGAAACTGAATCTCTGATGTGCTGGTATGTAGAGGATGGCCGGTGGTCCACGACTGTCCTGAGGGTGGGCTCCTCGTGAATGAGATAAGGACCTTTATAAGGGTGTGAGGTGCGGGGCGTTGCCCTCCCATCTCTCCTAGCAGGTGAGGGCTCAGGATTTATTCCTGTTGCCCTTCTGCCTTTTGCCAAGTGAGGACACAAGGTGCCATCTTGGAATTGGGGAGCAGGCCCTCACCAGATGCCTAACCTTGACCTTGGACTTCCCACCTCCAGAACTGTGGAAATTAATCCCTGTGATTTATTCATTACCCAGTCTCAGGTAATTTGTTAGAGCAGCACAGTCTATACGCTGTCGTCTATCCTTCAATTATTTTAATGACTTAACAAACAATTGGAAATCCTCTAGTGTTGTAGCCGTTTGGCTGGGCCTGGGTCTTGTGGGGTCTTTTCCCTTCTGGAGGGGGTAAGGCCGACGGAGGTCCTACTCCAGGAGAGCAAGTTCTAGACACAGTCTCAAATTCATTAAAGAAGTACAGCACTTTTACAGAAGAGGGGAGTCCGAGAACAAAGAACCGGTAGTGTGACATGACAGTCTGTGAGGATGGTCCAGTTAGGAGTCACACAGTTTTGCAAAGGGAGGAGGGAGAGAGGAGGACGAGTGAAGCTCACCTGGGGCAATGGCCCTCGGCAGGTCAGGTCACTTGGGAGTTTTCTCCACAAGCATGAATAATCCTGCTTGCGCAGTCACGGATTTTACCTTCCCGCAGCCTATGGAGCATACACCTCAGGGGCTCTTTTCTACATCCCCACAATCTAGTTTCTGTGTCCCTCCCCTCCACCTGAAGAACCCCTCCTGCCCCTGATACAGAGTCTTCTTGAGGTTCCTTTCAGTGGCTGCAGGGCTTCCTGAGGGATCTGAGGGGACTACCCCCAGCTTTAGATGGCTCTGTGGCATGGCTGAAGGGTTCTTTGTATTTTTGGGTACAAATTTGTTGTCAGTTTTGCGTGTGGCCACTGTCTTCTCCAAACCGAGGACATTTTCAATTTTACCAAATATTACTAAATTACTCTGAAGAGGCCGCAGCAGCCTCGCCTTCTGGCATGGTGTACAAGTTCTCCCCGTCCCAATCCCTGAATGTCAGCATTAACCGACTTTAATACCATGTGCCTGCTAACACCACGTCCCTGCCTGGGGACAGTGATATGGTGTCATTGGTCTCACGCTTCTGTGATTCCTGGTGTGAACGGGCATCTTCTTATAAATGTATAGACCACTCAGATTTCCTGTTCTGTGAATCGTTCATGTTTTGTCCATTTATTTCATATTACTTTGTTCACTGTTTTTTTCTCATTGGTTTAAAAGTATTTTAATACTAAAGACCATCAACATATATTCCCAGGCACGGCTTTTGTCTTTTAAACCTTCGTGGTGCTTCTTGCCATCGAGGCATTACATTTCTCTGTGGTCCCGTGTGTCCTCTGCTTGTGATTTGTGCCTCTTGTGCTCTTTATTGTTATAAGATATGCATCACATGCCACTGACCTCTTCAGTGTTTTGAAGTCCACAGTTCTATGCCGCTAAGCACATTCGCCTTGCTCTGGGACCACCACCACCATTCAGCTCCAGAACCCCCTCTTCACTAACTGACACTGAGTCCCCACGTCCCCCTCCAGCAGCCCCTGGTGACCATCATTCTGCCTCTTGTCTGTGGCTAACTCATGCAGCTGAGACGGTCCTGTCCTCTGCAACTGGCTTATTTCCCTTAGCACGAAGCTTTCCGGGTTGGTCCAGGATGTTCGCTCTTCCCGAGGCTGGATGACCTTGGGCACAGAGACACAGGTGCACCCACGTCACCAGACACATGCCGTGCTCATCCTTGCAGGCTGCGCTTGAGCTGCTCCCAGGAGCACTGCTGGGATGGAGGCACTGGGCATGGTTCTCCTGGTGTGTTCTCTCTCCTGGACAGACTGGCTGCCAGCTGCTCATCCTCTCCCCTCACCACCAGAATCTTCAGGGACCCCCAGGGTGGTGGGCTTTCTGTCCTGCTGAAGGCAGTACCCCTGAGCTGTAGACACACTGGCCGTCCTCCAAGTCAACCCAGGGCTCACGCCCACAGGGGGAGGCCCAGTCCCAAGGTTGGGACCCTCTTCCATGTTAGAGGCTGGTCCCCTGCCCCAGGCAGTGACCCCCGCCATGAGTTGAGGTTCCCACATCTTCCTCCTTGGGTTCCATCATTCAGTTTGCTCAAGTGGGCTCAGAAGACACTTCTTCACTGACTGGTTTACTGTAAAGGACGTTCCAAGGGACACAGATGAAGAGGTGGCTGGTGTGAGGTGTGGAGGAAGGGCAGGGGGCCTTCTCCGGGAGCCACCCAGGGAAGCGCTCACCGTGCCTGCTTATCTTTCCTGGAGAATGGCTGGAGGGATCCAGCCCTGGCCCCAGCTCCTCCCTGCTGGTGCAGCTCACAGTCCTGTCCTCTGACCCTGCCTTGGTCGTTGGCCAGCAGTCCCCTCCTGACACCCCTCAGGGCTGCCACCAGCCATCTCATTAGCATACAAGACATCACCTTGGAGACCAAGGAGAGGTACGCAGGAGAGGGAGAGTGGATGCACTTGCCCCAGGACCTCAGGTGCAATCGCTGGATCATGTTTCTAATGTTTCCCGGGCGGTCGGGTGGCTGAAGTGCCCTCCAGTGACTGCGTCATCTTACGTTCTCATCAGAAGCGACGAGGGGGTCTCCTGCCACGTCCAGCGTGGAGGGGAAAGGGTTTCTGCCAGAGGACGGTGCCAGCTATTGACTGATCACTAAGCAACTTATTTAAATAAACACAGGAGCCAATCATCTTCTCACATGGGAGAGAGTGTGATGGATTGAGCTGCCAAGATCTGGCCTCTCGCAGGATGGAGAAGCCACCTTCCCTTTATTATAATGGCACAGGTAAAGGGGGACCCCGGGGGCTTGCTCGGTGGGGCACAGGATGAGGTGGAGTCAGGGAAGCCAGGTGCTTAGAGAATGAGCATCTCCTCAGGGCTGAGCCACCTCCGTGCACGGCCATCTACCCCCGGCTATCTGGAACAGCCTCCCATGACCACCAGTCCCTGGGAGTCGGACCTCTGTGTCCCATGGCTCAGCCAGGCCTGACTCTGCTACGTGGGTGGCCCCCCTCAGCAATTCCAATTCCTTGACTGTTTTCTTTCCTAATTTCCATAACAGCCTAATGGGTGGGAGGAGGTCTCTCACTGTGGTTTTGATTTGTTCTTCCTAGAGCCCAGGGATGCTGAGCATCTCTCCATGTTTCGGTGGCCCTTTGTGCACCTTCCTTGGAGAATTTTGTTTTTCTTGTTGTTGAGTTGGAAAAGTTCTTTACATATTCTGGACATCACTCTCTTATCAGGTCTATTATTTTCAATGTTCTCTCCTGCTCTGTGGGCTTTGTTTTCACTCTGTTGATAGTGTTCTTTGGCACACGGACATTTTTAGTTTTGATGAAGTCCAATTTGTGCTTTTGGTGTCATATCCAAGAAATAACTGTCAAATCCAACATCATGAAGGTTTTCCCCTATTTTTCTATTTTTGCCTTTGAAAATGTTTAGTTTTATTTTTCATAGTAGTCCTTCATTCGGAGGGGATATGTTTCCATGAATGGAGAGAGAAGGGATCCAGCTTTGTCTTCAAATGTCTGCCTGGTTGTGACAAAACCATTTCTTTTTTAAAAAATTTGTTCTTTTTAGTTATACATGACAGTAGAATGTATTTTGGCATATTAAACATACATGGAGTATGACTTTCCATTCTGTGGTTGTACATGAGGTGGAGTCACACTGGTCGTGTGTTCACGTACGAACATAGGAAACATCTGTCGGATTCATTCTACTGTCTGTCCTATTCCCATCCCCCTCCCTTCCTTTCATTCCCCTTTGTCTAATCCTCTGGACTTCTATTCTCCCTACCCCCCGCATCGTGTGTTAGCATCCACATATCAGAGAGAACATTCAACCCTTGAATTTTTGGGATTGGCTTATTTCACTTAGCACGATAGTCTCTAACTCCATCCATTTACTGAAAATGCCATAATTTCATTCTTCTTTAAGGCTGAGTAATATTCCATTGTGTATATCTACCACATTTTCTTTATTCATTCATCTGTTGAAGGGCATCTAGGTTGGTTCCATAGTTTAGCTATTGTGAATTGAGCTGCTATAAACATTGATGTGGCTGTGTCACTGTAGATGCTGATTTTAAGTCCTTTGGGTATAGGCCAAGGAGTGGGATAGCTGGGTCAAATGGTGGTTCCATTCCAAGTTTTCTGAGGACTCTCCGTACTGACACAGCCATTTCTCGAGTGATGCTCTCCTCCTCTGGAGCTGCAGTGCTGGCTTTGCTCCTACACACAGGCCTACTGAGGGCTTCCTCTCTATTTCTTTCACGCACAGTCTTGTCCCTGGGTCAGCATACTCTGCTTTCATCAACATGGTGCTATAAGAAGCCGTCCTCTTGTGCAGACGTGTTCACACAGCAGGTCTGGGCAAGGGCTGGCTCACAAGGCTGACCCAGGGCTCCATCTGGGAGCTTGGACTGGATTGCCACTCTGACAGCTGTGCACAGTACAGCTTCGTGTTGACTACCTGCTATTTTTCTGGGAGTCTGGAATTTTGTGATTAGTCCCTAATAAAAACCTTGGATGATGAATCTTGTACTTGTGCATTTTCATTAGTCTAACAAAACAGGAGGCTGGGTAGGACATGAAGAAAAGAGGTTTCTTAGCCCACAGTTCAGAGGTTCACGCTCGTGGCGCTGGCCTTGCTCAGCTCTGGTGCAGAACTCGTGGCGATGGCTTCCCAATGGTGAGAGATGGGGAGGGAGTGATCACATGGTGAGACAGGGAGCCGGAGACCAGGGAGGGGCTGGCCAGCCCTCTCTCCTGGGAACTAACTGGGACCCTGTGAGAAGAACGTCAGCGTGTAAGGGCAGCGTCCCCAGTGGCCCCACCCCTTAAAGGTTTCACTGTCTCACACATGGCCACACTGGGGACCAACCTCCAATGCAAGGACCTGTGGGGGACAAGCTCTATCCTAGCCTCCCACCCCTGGCTCTCAAGGTGTCTGGGACATGTCACTCTCATGTTCAGCCTTCCATGAAGTTCTAGGACACACAGTTCAGCCACGTCCTTTGCTACCTCCCAAAGAGGGTGGCCTTCACCCAAAGTCCAGTAGGGACCTTGTTTTCACCTGAGACTAGTCCCCTAGACTCCTGGTCCTCTGAGCCCTCCCTGGACTCACCCACAACATTCTATTTACAATCACACAGGCCCTGTCCTTCCCGCTCCTTCAAACTCTCCCACCCTCTGCCCACCTGCCACTTTTCAGGCCACGTCACATTTCCAGGGATAGTTAGTTCAATAACCCCACTTCTCAGCATGAATTTTCTGTTTTAGTCTTTTTTTTTTTCTGTTGCTATAACAAAATACTTGGGATCAGATACCTTATGATGAAAAGTGTTTATCTGGCTTCTGATTTTGGAGGCTGGAAGTCTGAGGTACGGCAGCCCCCTCTGTCCAGCCTCTGATGAGCCCCTTCCCCACGGCTGCATCACAATGTGGCGGAGAAATGGAATGGGAAGAGCTCACCTGGGGAGACAAGAAGCCAGAAAGTAGGTGGTCCAGTCTGGCTTATTCTATGACAACCCACTGTCTCAGAAACCGAGCGGCAGTGTGAGAGAGCTACTGTAACTATTCCTGAGAGTAGGCCCCCAGGGACCTGGTCCTTCAGCGAGACCCTGCCTCTTACAGATCCCTCCACCTTGCAGACTGCCACCCCAGGGACAATCCCTGGGGGACATCCGAGCCACATCCAAAGCACAATCAGCCTCCAGTGGCCTTCCCACAGATGCATTGACACAGATGTGACTTCCCTGGGAGCTCAGTGGACCCCACTCTGCGCTCCCCACTGGCACTTGGCCTGCATGGCTGGGCAGGTGCCCGAAGAGTGCTGAGTCCTCCTGGCACACCAGGAACCCGGGACCTTGGCTCGCCCTTCCTCTCCTTCCCAGTTCCTCTTGCTCCTTCCCCATCTTCAGAAAGGCCTTGTTATCCTTGGTGGCTGTTCATCTTCATGACTCTTACACTCCCTGGGGTTCAGCGACCTCTCGTGGCACCTGTAGGTGACCCGGGATGGACATCTGTGTCTGCACTAGGTGGCATGTGCTCATTCCTGACACCAGCCTTGCCTCCATCCTGAGCCTCGGGTTCTGCTGATCCTGAGGCCTGTGGACCATGTTCCCAGCATCCTTGCCCGTCCAGTGGGAGTCCACCAACGCCAGCCCGCCTGCCATCTGGAGAAGAAGGGCGATTCTTCTCTGGAGGCCTCTGGGTCTGCAGGACACAGACAGGGAGTTTCCACGGCAGGTTTTCACATCCTCCTGAGAAGCCCATGCACCTTCCCTGTGATTCCGGATCCTTCAGAATTCTAGGAAGAGGCCTTCGGAAGACTGTGGAAAGCGCTCACTTCCAGATCACACCTCTCTCCAACACAGGACCTCAGGCAGTTTCCTCCTTGGTCAGACCTGGGGGACTCTAGGTAGGGACATCTCCACGCTGGTTCTTAGGTCTGTTTTATATCCTTTATGAAGGTTCACAGCGTCCCCCACACAGTCTCCTAGCAGACTGAGCCTCCACCGCCCACAGCAGCACCCCTGGGGACCCCCCTCCATTCTTGGTTGAAACCTAATCACCAGGGCAACGGCGTTGGGGGTAGGGCCTTTGGAGGTGATGAGGTCACAAAGGTGGGCGCCTCGTGAGTGGCCCAGGAGCTGCCTGCCCCTTAGCAGGTGAGGAAGCAGCAGGAAGGCTCCTCTATGAACCAGGAAGTGGGGCCTGCCCCTTGCCTTGCCTTGATCTTGGACTTCCAGCCCCAGAACCAAGAGACAGCCATCTGCTGCTTGTGAGCCGCCCTGTCCACGGACTGGTTATAGCAGCTGGAAAGGACCAGACACACAGACCTGTTTTCCCTCCTCTCCTGTCTCACCCTCTCTGTTTTCATATTTCTGTTTTCTGCAGTTACTGGCCCCAAGAAATCACTCAGGCCTGCATCCTGGTCTTTGCTTGGGGTAAACTTAAATGAGGGTGCGCATCTCTCAGGAGTCACGGTCACCATGGCGACAGTGCACTGGGCAAGCTCAGTGCCGGGCATGGCAGCCGTGCTGGGCAGACATTGCTCCTTTGCTCTCCCGGACCCTCAGACACAGAGCTGCTCCCCTGTCTGCCCTGTGGACAGGGGGCCCAAAGCCCAGAGGGCCAAGATAACTTGCTGAGGTCAGACAGCAGGGCCCTGGCGTCTGGGGCTGACCTGGAGGGTCCGTCTGCGTCTCTGACCTGTTTCTCCACTCCCAACTCAAAGTCTGGGTGTTCCCCGAGTGAGCTGGGTGTCCCTGGCCCTGCCGTTTTAGACCTCTCAGCTCACGGGAGAGGGCTGGACCGTCTGCAAGGCTCCCCGCAGCAGGGCCTGCGACTGCCCAGGAGGCAGAGTGAACCTCCCCAAGTGAACCTCCCTGGTGGCTCGCTGGAGCCGAGGACTCAGGCCTGGTCTCCCCCCGCATCCCTCACACTTGGCCTCCACCTTGGCTACCCACTGATAAGGGCCGGGGCCAGGGCCAAGCCTGGAGAGGGAGTGAGCTTCCTTGGCGAGGCTCCGGGCCCCCGGAGCCTCTTACCCGGCAGCCCGTGCGTGCTTCCTGCTGAGGGCCAGAGGGAAAATGTGCCCAAACTGAGCTGGGTCCAGTGCTTACTGCCACGCCGAGGCCCGCGGGTGCTTTTAGGTGTCTGCTTGCACGTCAGCACCTTGTCGCACAGGCTGAGATCCATTCCGGGAGAGCGCCGGCTGCTCACAAGCAGAGCCAGGCATTTTCTGAGAAGGGTCAGGCCTGACTTTGGCAGCCACCGTGCACCGTGATGAAGCAGCAGGACGGGCTCGTGATGAAGCAGTGGGACAGGCTCGCTCGGCCAGGGGCAGACAAGGCTGTTGGATTCTCCAGCCCCCAAGGGCTGCTTTTCCCTCTTCCAGAAAACTGGGTGTGGAGTGTGGGCTCAGAGTCAAGGCTGATCACAGATGGGAAGTGGCCCCTGCAGTCTCCCTGGTCCACTGGATCATTTGGTGGATGAGCCCTTGAGCCCAAACAGGTCAGCTTCACCCCTGTCCCTAGATGCCAGGGCCTTTGTGGCTGCCCTGTCCTGACACCTGGCTGCTCCCTGCAGGAGAAGCTTCTCTGAGCCAGTCCTTGTGCAGCTGTGGGCCGTGCAGACCCTCTGGTTTGCAAAGCACTTTCTGATGCCTTGTTCTGTTCGAGGCCCCTAAAGCCCTGGGAAGTAGGCTTGGAGACCCCATTAGTCATGCTCATAGTCATGGTGGCAACGAGAAACCCTGATGGGGCCGCCACCCTGCACCCGTCCCCCAGGAAGCGCTTCATGCCCAGGAATGCATGGCTTGCTGATGAGGCCGAGTGGAGCCTCAGATGACTAAGGACAAAGACGTCCCCGGAGCCTCAAGGCCATGACAGCCACCCTCCTCCCCAGAAGTGCTGCAAAACAGAGCTCTCGTGAGGCTTCGCGGCTTGCCAGACGTCATGTGCTGAGCGCCACCACCTCACCCAGGCTCCTGCATTTGCCTAGCATTGCCTGGCAGACGCCTCTGTGTCCCTCAACCCAGCTCAGGAGGGGCCTCCTTCAGCAAGCCCCCCGGACTTGCCCTGGCCTGGCGACACACTCATTGGGGAGATTCCAGAGGACGAAGAAGCCTTGCCAGCTCAGGGCCTTACACTGGAGATCTGGGATGAGAGGAGAGGGGGGAGTGGGCACTGGCTCCTCTAGTTCCTTCTCTGGACTGTGCATTGACCATGTCTTCTGACTTTGACCTTGCAGACCCTGAAGGGACTGCCCTCAGGCTGGCCAGTCACTCCAGACAGCAAGCATCTCACTCCGCATGTCCTCGAATGCAAAGGCCTATCCTGAGCCAGCACTCCAAGCATGGCCTCTGGGGCTCTCACACCCTGCAGCTGTGTGCCTGCCTTAGTCCCCCAGGGCCAGGTACAGTTAGGGGCAGCCACCTGTCCCAGAGCCTGGGAATTATCCCCATCAGCCAATCCCAGGGCTGCTGGCCCTGCCTGCTGTTCCTCCCAGAGGAACCACAACCCAGGCCCTTTCCACGGCTCTCCTCTCCCTCCGCCTCCTGACAGACCCCAGTGCGTCCCTGGGTAGCCCTCCATGGAACGGTGTCCCCTCCTTTGGGCTCTGTGACTACAACAAGATAACCTTTCAAGGTAGTCCGCTCGTATCTGTCAGCCTTACCAAACTAAAGAACTGGGAGACCTAGATTAAAACCCCAGGTGGCTGCAGGCTGGCTGCCTCCCTGCTGGAGTCCCCAGGTCTTGTCTCCCATCTGTGTCCAGCGACAAGGCCCACGAATCTCCTCCATGCCTAGGAGCGTGACAGCACCCCCTGCTGTTGGCCCCTGGGCGCTGCCCGCCCTTGCTGGGCACCCACCAGGCCGGCACCTTCAGGCTCTGCATTACAAGCTTCCCAGGTGCACTTTGAGGTTGCCTGTTTCCTGCCAGATTCTGCCTGCACCAGGGACAGGCCCACAGGACGCTAGGGGGCACTTCCTCCTGGCCTATCCAGCCACCCCGAGACTCCATCTTAGGTCTCCCGGTCCGCATCCCCCGCCCCTCCAGAGCTGCTTCACTCCCCTCAGCCTCCCGGGCTCCAGAGGGGGCACCACCCTGTGAGGAGACCAACCCCAAGGTGGGTGACAACCTGGTGACTCTTCAATGGGGCCACCAGAGGCAAGCACTAGGACGGCAGGTGACGCTTGGCAGCTGTGTGATGGCGGCTGGGAGGAGCCAGGTGGATCCCTCCTTTGAACTCCTCAGTGGGGGTGCAGACAGGGAGGTGGGCTTGCAGGAGGGGGACGGCGAGCTCCCGCAGGGTCTGCTGAGTTGGGGGGCCTGTGGAGCCCGCCGCCCGGTGGGGAGGGCCCACCAGCTACCCCGGAGCAGGGCGAGCGCTGCGGGCAGGCCAGAGGCCCTGGCTGGGCCGGGCAGAGAGCAGAGCCAGGCGGCAGGGCTGGAGCCAGAGAACCAAGCAGAGCGGGTCTGGGGGCCAGGGCCAGGGGCGTGGACTGAGGGGCCTCTGGATTCGCCAACAGAAAGAAAGGCCAGAGGCACCTTGGGTCTTGTGTCCATGCCAGAGTCGGGGAGAGCAGGAGAGGATGGTGGCAGGAGGTGCCCACTTCAGGGTGCTCAGAGCACCCTCGGAGGAGCCTGTGTCCTGAGAAACTCAGAGGGTCCATGCAGGGCCCGGAGGGAGGCGGCTGACTGCGTCCCAACGTGGCTGTACAGAGACAGGACCTTCAGGAGGCAATGAGGTTCAAGGAGGTCAGAGGGGGCTCCTCTCCCACAGGGGCTGTCCCGATGGGAGGACAGACACCAGAGCCTCTTCCCCATGAGCCCTGAGAAGGCCCCGGGAGGGCGCCCCTTGAAGATGCCTGGAGGAGCGCCGTTCGCTGGGCCTGGCCCACCTGGTCTGTGGCGCTCCACCCTGGCGGCCAGCAGGGCAGGGGATGGAGGGCACGAGGTGGGAGGAGGCCTGGAGGGGCGGCATGACAGGCGGCTCTGGCCCGGCCTTGGCCTTAACCCCCAAACGCCAAAGCTGGCAGGACCCGCTCTGTGCGCGCCTGCTCTCCCCGGGGGTCTCCTTCCGCCCTTGCTGCATCTGAGACCCGGAGGCCGAGGTCCGGCATCCCCCCCTCCCCCTGCACCACGTCCGCCCCTCCCCCAGCAGCCCTCGCAGCTGCGCAGGGGTCTCCTCGCTGCAGGACACAGCTGTTATTTGTGGGGTATGGTTTTGTTCTTTGTGCACTTATTGGAGTTGACTGGGTCGTGCATCTGATGTCCTCCCTCCCCTTCTCCCTTCTCTCTCCTCCTTCCTCTCCCTGGGCAGCGGCGTCCTAAGACCCAGCGCCCTGCAGCGCAGTGGTTGACCGGCACCTCTACGCCCCGGGGGATCCCATTTCCCCTCCATTCCCCTGGTGGTGGACACCCAGGCCATCTCCTCTCCCTGTCTCAGGGTGGTCAGCGCTCAGTGTCTGAAGGAGGAGGGAGCCAGGAGCCCTGGAGCCCCCGAGATGGCAGGATGGGGGTCTCACTGAGGACAGGGGAGGAAGAGGAGGAGCTGTGCCCTTGCGTGAGTTCTCTGAGGACAGCAGGGGTGATGGTCTGGCCCAGGGTTGGGAATGGCCACGACCCCCATGGAGTCAGGGAAGGGAGCACCTTCCAGAACACCCTCCACCGGGAGCAGGAGGACCAGCTTGAGTGTCCAGTTGCTCTGACCAGCTGACGGCCCTTCAGTGGATTTTCTTTAAATCCTTGCTGGTCCTTACTTGCTGAGGCTGGAGGGGAGTTCGCTTTGACTAATCGCGGCGGCATGCTTCCTGCCTTCACACTAAGGCATTTCTGTGTGCGCTCATCAGAGGCGATTTTCCAAACCAGACGGCGCCTTGGGAGGCGTGTGAGAGTTTAGAGGGCAGGTAGGACACTGGAGCCCTCCTGGAGGCCAGCGGCCCTCCCTGGCACCCGTCCTGCTCTGGTCTAGCTGCCTGGGCCCTGCATTTCTCCATGCAGCGTGGCCCACCCTGGGCCCAAACACTGGCTGGGGGGTCCCCGGGGCAGCTTTCACTTCCACTGCCCACAGCTCCGGACAGCAGGCAGCTGAGGCCCCACTGTGCCCCGGCTGTGAGCCCGGTGCTGAGCCTGGCCCCACGGGGTCTCCTGGTCTTGCCTTGCGGGTGTTTGTGCCCTTGCCGAGGCTGTCCAGGCAGACCCCTGGTGTCCTGTGAAGGAAGCTGCGGGAACCCTCAGGTATGCTGAGGGGTGCGGTCACTCACTGAAAGCCACAGGGCTGGCAAGCGGTGGAGAGGAAGGGGACCTCAGTGGCTCCCAGAGCCCCCTCTGTCCGGGGTGGGCCTCGTGGATTGAGATGGCTCTTCTTTTCTGTCTTTGGTGCTTTGACCTCTGGCATTTGCTGACCAGGAGGGACTGTCCTCCCAGGGTTCCAGTCCCAAACTCAGTCCATCAATCCAGGCCCACACCCTGACCACCTCTCTGGGCACTGTCCCCTCCCTTCACCCCAGGACCAGGTGCCAGACAAGGAGGGACGGTTTCTATGTCCCAGAGTGGCCCTGGAAATCACTCTGGGAGTCAGCTGCACCTGCCCTCCCTGCTCCTGCTGACCCTCGTCCCCTTGGCGGAGCGAGGGCTGCCCTGTCTCCGGTCCTAGAGACCTGCGGGGTAAACGCTCCTTCATTTGGAACCATCGGGTTGGTGTGTGTGGTCCCACTGTGCGTGATATCCCCACCCTCACTCACGTGTGCTGGGGTGTGTCACCCCGGGTGTGCCACAGTGACTCACTTGTGTCATCAAGACACACCCCAGGCAGCCAGGGCCAGGAGCTGCCCCGGGGCTTCGCCTCATTTTCTCCTTCCTCCTTCCCTCCCTCCCTCCCTTCCTCCCTTCCTCTTTCCTTCCTTCCTTCCTTTTCTTCCTCCCTCCCT
>JAJEJO010003526.1:747123-765486 GCA_020662805.1 Glaucomys volans
CTGCACCAGGACAGGCTTATCGGCCACGTCAGGAGGCCACTGATAAGAGGAAATGGGAGCTCGTCAGCCCTCATGACTCCAGAGGGGGCTGTGCTGGGGGACAGAGTGACGGAGGGTGGCATTGCCAGGCTAGGGACTCAGCCGGCCAACGGGAGTCAAGGGCATCCTGCCCCTGGTGGCTCGTAACCCCCCATGGTGATCCTCCTCAGAAAAGCGTTTTCTACTTGTCACGGCGGGGCTGTGGTTCCAGATAAATCTCCAGCATCAAAACTGCATCCAAATTAATTCTTTGCTCACTGAGTGTCTCAGCCAGGATGTCACGCCTTCCAGAAAAGGAGCTGCTGTAGTTGGCTAATTTTACAGTAATGGTTCCTTCATGGTCCCCACGCTTTAAACCAGAAGATCAGCAATTTTCTTATAAAATACGTTGCTCCAGGGTGTGGGCTGTGCGGTCCTTCAGGAATCTCCATTTGAAACTGGATGGAGGAAAGGGGTCCTGGAGGGGTGGGAGTGTTGGGAGAGTTTGGAGGTCCTTGCACACAAGGTGGAGGGGAGAGGAGGTAGGGAGGGAGGATGGGAGGGGTCTTGTCAGGTGGGAAGTTCCCACAAGTCCCTGGGTGGGAGCAGGGAGCTCCCACATTGGTCATTGAAGACACCAATGTGAATGGAGCAGAGAAGGTTCTAGGTGGGACAGCCCAGTAGAGAGCAGGAGGCTTGAAGGACAGACCAAGCCAGCAAAGAGACTTGGGGACATGGATTCTGGGCCTGAGACCCTCTGAGGCTTATTCTGTCCTTCTCCTCCGAGAGCAGGCTGGGGCTCAGGGGGCCACCCTCAGGGGGCCCTGCCAGGTCCTAGGTGATGCTCCTACCTGGGGGTCAGGGTCCTACTCCAAACAGATTAGCTGGAGACCCCACTGGACAGTGTGCCAGGTTCCTCCTCCAGGCCTGGATGGCAGGGCAGGAGGGGCTGGGGCTGTATGGCTGGTGACCAGCACTGCAGTGGGTGTGTGGGACAGGTGGTGGGGGTGCTCTATCTTCCCAGGTTTTGCATCTAAGCAGCTCTGTGGGCCTGGCCCATCTCTGCCTCTCCAGGCCTCTTGAGCAGTTGTCTAACCTCCCACTGTCTTCAAACTTACAGGCACAGAGCAGTCCCTCAACGTGCTCCTCTGGGGACGTGTTAGGGGACCCTTATCCCTGGAGAGAGCCGTGGGCTAAGGGGCTGGATCTGGGTTTGCCTGCCGGCCCTGCCATTGCATGCCTGGACTGCAGTTAGCAAATTCCTGGCTCTCTCTGAGTGTCACTGTCCCCCGGAAGTTTTCTCTGGACTTGCTTTAAGTGATGTTGGAGTTTGGCTATGCTCTTTGAGGAAGGTGTGATCTGTTAGAAATGTGGGGGGTGGTTTATTGAATAATTATAACATTAATTGGAAGTTCAGTTACTCCAATGAGTAGAACTGATTTCATGTCTTAAGTTCTAGAACATTTGAAACATAATGAAAAAGGAAAACGACAGTGAAGCACCAGGTACCCAGAGCTCCCTCTCCTTATGAGACTTTGCCTAAGATGTGTCCCTAGAAATGAAATAACATTACCAATGATCATGATATCATTCTCTAAGAATCCATATCAAGACTGAAAACTGTAAAAGTACTAGAAGAAAACATAGTGGAGCACTCCATGACCTCTGGGCAAGAAATCTGGGGATATGACCTCAAAGCACAGAAAACAAAACCAAAAAGTAGACAAGTGGGATCCCATCAAATTCAGAAGCTTCCACACAGCTAAGGAAACAGCCAAGAGAGTGAAGAGACCACCTATGGAATGGGCGGAAATGGTGTCGGCGTGAGAAGGAGTGTCACCCAGAAAAAGGAACCCACACCTTCCCTCAGGAGAAAACTGGCAACCTGCTGGAGAAGTGGGCAGAGGGCTGGAGTCTCTGAAAGAGGCCCCGGGAGTGCCCCCAGAGTTACGGGCAGTGTCAACCTCACTAATTATCAAGGGAATGCGAATTAGAGCCCCAGGGAGGTGTGACTTCACTGCTGTTGGAATGACCTGTCAAAAAGAGTCAAGACACTTTGCGGGATGCATGCAGGATGCGCAGGGAGGGAGCCTTCCCACCTCGGGAGTGCAAGTCAGCCTGGCTCCTGGAAAGCGGGAGGAAGGGTCCTTAACAGAAGGAGAGCAGAGCGACTTGGGGTCCCGCAGCCCCACTCCTGGGAATATACCAAAAGGAAATGAAATCTGTGCAAGTGCAAGAGACAGCTGCACTTCCGTGTTCCTTGTGGCACTGTTCACAGTGGTGGAAAGGGAACCTGGGTGTCCCGGGGTCCCTCGGTGGACGAATGCATGATGAAATGTGCATGTGAACGCAGTAAGATACTCCTCAGCCTTTACAGGGTGTGTGAGTCAGCTTCATGCTCCTGCAATGAAGCACCCCAGCTTACTAAGAAAAGAGCTTTCCTTAGCTCACAGTTCTGGACACTGCACTCCAAGAGCAGGTGGCCCCAGGGCACCTCTGGAGAGGCCTCGCATGAAGGCAGAACGCATGGCAGAGCAAGCCACCCGCATCACAAGCCAGAGGGTGGAGACCGGGAGGGACTGAGGTCCCACAATCCCCTTCAAGGACACACCCTCAGTGACCTAAGTACCTCCTGGAAGCTCCTCCTCCTAGAGGGCCACGGCACCTCCCAGCAAGGCCACCGCTGGGACTCAGGGCCTAACACGTCACCTTTTGGGGGATGCCCTCCACGTTCAAACCTAACAGAAGGAAATCCTGTCATTTATAACATGAGTGAAACTGGGGGACATTTGCTATGTGAAACGAGGAGAGACCCAGAAAGACAAGCACTGCATAATCTCACAGGTGGCTGGCTGCTGGGTCCGGGTGGGGTGCCTAGGGAGGTGTCACTGTAGGATCCAACAGGAACCATAACTGGTGACAACGTGTCCCATACTGGAAACTTGCTGGGCGGAGATGACCTGTTCTCACCACAGAACGTGCTGACGTGCGGTGGACGCGTTACCCAGTGCCGTTCTCATTCCCCAAAGTGGACACGCTGCAACATCGAGAAGCACCTTGACTGACATCATGAAGCACTGCGATTGGCGACACACAATTTTTATTTGTTCATTAAAGTAAACGCAGTTATAAAATGAGCTTGTGTCACCTTGCTGTTCCCAAAACCATTCAGGAGCGCCTCCCTCTCCTCAGCAGAGACAATTGATCTTATGAGACTTGTTTTTCTTATCCAATGGGAATGAAGTTTTGCCCTGTGGTTTTAATGAGCCTCTCTGGGTACTGGGAAGAGTCAAGAGCCTTTCCTATGACTGCACAACCACAGTGTCTTCTGGATTACGCCGGCCACCTCCCGCCCATGTTTTTCTCTTCCATGATTTGTAGGCCATTTGGATTTGGATAAAAATGGTTGTCAGTTAACACATTCTTCCCCAATGCAGGGCTTTCCCTTTAGCTTTGCCTATCGTGTCTTTTCAAAGTGTCTCATGAGTCCTTTGAAGGTCTTTCATCCTATATTCATCAGTATTTCTCGAATGCTCCCGCTGTCTCCCTGGGTGGATGCGCTCTTTGGCTGTCATTGAGACTTCTTCCCTTCTCTGGGTAGTACCAAGGTGTTCTGCCATGTGTTCTTCTACACATTCGGACACCTGACTATTCCTGTTAATTCTGTCATCTCACATTTACTCTCAGGTGTGCAACGAGGAAGAGATCGCTTTTTAATTTTCTCGGGGGTGGAGGTGGGGAGGGGCAGCCTGTTGTCCTGGCTCCATTTATTCTTCTGTTTCCCACTGACCTGTCTGCATTCACAGCAAGTGACCGTGCTCCTGTGGGTCTGTTTTGGCTCATTGGCTCACTGGTTTTTGCCGTGTGTGTACACTACCCCAGTTTATCCATTGCCACAGCTTTGAAAGAGACCCTGGTCCCTCGTCAGATCACCTCATCACCTTGCATTGCTCTTTTTCAAAACACATTGACATTTCTCTCCACATTTTATGCTCAGCATGTGAAGACCCATTCTGGCAGGATGTCCACTGGATGCATGGATCCTTGCTCATATGAGATCCGTACTTACACAGGACACTGCTTTATATCCTTTAACAAAGTCTTACGATTTTCTTCGTGATACTTGTACATATGCTTTCTTATAATGATTCCCGGGTACCTTGTGGGTTTTGCTACCATTGTGAATGAGATTTGTTTTTAAATTGAATTTTCCAATTAGTTGTTGATGTTTCGTGAGTGCCATTGAACTTTACTTTCATTATTAAGTATTGGCTAATTATACAAGTAAAAAAAGCAATGACCCGTTGGGTGCCTGTCGTTCAGTTTAGGAAAAGAGTGTTGCTATTATTTTTAAAGTCCTCCAGATTGTTCTCCCCAGTGCCAGCCTCTTCCCCTGCCCTTCGGGTGGATTCTGTTCTGAATTTTGTTTCGGCTCCTTCTTCTTCTTTGAAGTTGGAGTCCACATGCTTCCCTCCCACGTGGATATTCTCTGCGTTGCCTGTTTTTGTTGTCAATGTAAATGGAGTTATTCTACGTATCTTCTGTGCTTTTGTTTCCTTCCTCAAAATAGGCTTTTGTGTACAATGAATCAAAATTCATTCTGTTGTCATGTGTATCTAAATAGAAAAAAAATAAAAAATAAATTAAAAATGAATAACTAAAAATTTAGGCACCTGTGGGTCAGCCCATTACTCAGACTCATTGTCGTGTATCTTTGCAGTGTGGTGATTATCAGAACCACTGTGTGGCTTTACGACTATTTATTTATCTTCCTATTGTTGACGCCACTCAGTCCCAGTCCTTGGCTATTGTGAAGTTCTGTGTGAGCATCCTTAGACACATTTGCTGGTGACCATGGGAATTTCTCTAGGGTAAACTTTAGGATTAAAGTTTGCTGGATCACAGCATAGGCATGGCTTCAAGCTTACTAAGTGACACCAAATTCTATTTCCAAGTAGCCTTGGGCTCTCATTGACACTCAATATTGTCAGATTTAATAATTTTAATATGCAGGTTTAAGTGTTTATCTGAAGCTTTGCTTTTAAATGTAGAAATAGAGATCAGCTTTCCTGATTCACCCGTTCTCCAATGTCAGCTTAGAAAGTGAAGCTGACAAAAGGAAGCAGAGTCAGGAAAACACAGTGTAAACTGCAAAGTTCACACAAGGAAGCCGTGCTTTGATCCATGAAGGACCAGGAGCTGGAGCAGTGGTGGGCAATGTCCGGAGGGACTATAGACCCTTCCCACATGCTCGATGATTCCCACACTCTGGACGTCTGCGTGACTGCCTGGGCCAGAGGAAGGTGCCCACTGCTGTGACAGTGACACTTCCTGACTGGCGCCTGTGACGGTGAATTGACATTGTGCGCTCATACCCAGGGGTATGGAAGCTAACAGAGCATTGTTAGGCAAAAGTCCCCATCACTTAAGCCGGTGTACAGAAGTGCTAAGAATGACCCCTCGTCCCACTGGGGACTGTCCTGAGCTGGGCCGATGCTGCAGAAGGAGGATCAAGATCAAGTGAATTGAAAAGCAGTGACTCCGGGGCAAGTTTCCTCGTCTTTGTCTCGCAGCCAGAAAATTCTTGAAAAATCAGCAGAACTGCATTTCAGAAACTTGATTGCAAACATTTGAGAAATGTGTATCTGGTGCCCAAATAATTCCTGGGATGCCTCACAGTGAGGAGCATAAATCTCAGCTATTACTGCTGACTTGGCTGTTTCACATAATTGCACTCTATTTTTCTATTTTTTCCTTCTTCTTCTCCCCTCACACTTGATCGATGTCAGGACAGTTCCTTCCTCTGTCCTGTAAGTTCTTGATCTGACGATCCGTGAACCTGAATGCTCTGCAGCCAGGAGGCAATTCTGCATCCCTAGCACTTTAGCACATCAGCCAGGCTTAAACTAGGGGGGGGTTGCCTAATAATTCTCAGTCGGCTGCGATCGCCCCCGGGTGTGATGGTGCACTGCTGATTTCAGCGAAGCCTCCCAGACAGCTGGGACTGCTGATTAAGCACTGAGACCGACGCAGGAAGGGAAGATAAGGGCTCCGTTCAGGGCCCCTGCTCCTGGCGCTGGTCCAGACAGCCGTGCCTCACGGAGCTCAGAGCACCGTGAGAATGAGTGTGTGTGTGTGTGTGTGTGTGTGTGTGTGTGTGCATGCGTGCACGAGATATTTGAGTTGACCAAACCAATGAGAACCAGAAGTTTCTAAAAATACATGGCCAGCCTTCTGAGGTTGTGGGTACCTCCTGGTGAGCAAATCTCTTGTCTCTCCTGAAGAAAGAAGGGACCTGGGTCACTGGGAAGCAGCAGGATCGTACCTGGTCCTTTTCTTCGTCCTTGCAGTAAGTGGAATCCCGTAGCCCTAATGTCCCAGGTGTGTTTACCGGGTATCCACTGAGAAGGCATGATTCTAGGTGCAGGAGATGAAATGGCAGGAGAAAAACCATGGTCCCTGCTGTCCAGAGTGTGCAGACTAGTGGGAGAGTCCAAAGCAAGCAGGACACCTGCAGGCGGGCGTGGGATCCGGCAGCTGCGTGCGTGCTGTGCTGCAGGGTGCGCTCTGGGCAGCAGAGGGGGCGGAGGGCTCTGTGGGCCCAGATGAGACGTTCAAATTGTATTGCGGGTGGGAACCTACAGGAAGTCTGTCCACAGGGAAGGGCTTGGGCTAATTGGTGCCAAACATTTAAAACAGGTTGCTCTGGGTGCTGTATGGGAATTAGATGGAAAAATGAAAGCAATTGCAGTGGTCCAGGCCAAGGTCGTGGTGACCTTGATTAGTGTGCTAGCAATGGGTATAGAGAGGAAAGCAGAGGCTCAATGGATTAGTTAAGGTTCTTCAGAAAACAGAACCAATTTTGTGTGTGTGTGTGTGTGTGTGTGCGCACGCGCCTTTTATTATAAGGAATTGGCTTGTGTGCTCAGAGAGGTTAAGAAGGCCCACAATCTGCCACCTGCAAGCTAGAGACCCAGGGCAGCGGATGGCGTAGCTCTGGTAGGAGTCTGAAGGCCTGAAGCTCAGGATGGCATAAGCTCTTGTCCAAACCAACAGCCCGAGAATAGGGAGAATCCATTGTGGAAGTCCCAGGTCTGGGGCTGGAGAAGTCAGATGTCCCGGATCAAGCAATCAGGCGGAGAGAATAAGTTCTCCCTTCCCTTGCTTTTTGCTGTCTTCAGACTTCCAGTGGATTATTCGAGGCCCACACACACTGGGAAGGGCAACCTACTTCATTCACTTCACCAAAAAGCGTTGCTCTCATCCAGAAACCCCCCCCCCCCCCCCCAAAAAAGTTTAACCAGGTACCGGGCAAGCCTGGCCCCGTCAAGTGGACACGTCCAATCAAACATCCCACGCCCGATCCACTGGCATAAAGCATAAGACTGGCTCGTTACTTGTGAGCGTGGCGTGGGGAAGAAAGAGAAGGTGGCGCAAGCCTGTGCTTCTGGAGGAAGCCAGTGGTGCACGGAGGGCTGCTTCACCACGACAGGGATGAAGAACCGAGAGCTGACTTTGGACAAGCCGACTCTGAACATTGGGAGACCTCCAGGAGTCTAGGCAATGCAAGGTGATGGGAAAGTGAGGCTCCCCCTCCTGGAGCGTGGAGCAGGAGGAGTGGACATGTGACCACGGTACGGAGCTGCAGAGGCAGCGAGGACCACCAGGGGGCGCGAGGGGAGGGAGGTGCTGGTCCAGGACAAAGCACCAGGCGTGGGGTGAGGGGGAGGGACTGGCAAAGGAGAGGGAGACCAAGCCTCCAGAAGGAAGGGGTCAAGCCAGGGAGGGTGGTGCTGGGGCTTGGATGAGGTTTGGGTGTCGCTGTAGTTGAATGACCCCCACCCAAAGCCCCGTGTGAAAAGCTTGGTCCTCCATTTGGTGCCTCGGGAAGGTGGTGGAGGGGGAGCGAGTGGGAGGTTTTCAGTTACTGGGGGCCTGTTCTGGAAAAGGACGGTGGACACCAGTCTCCTTCCTCCCCCTCTCTTTTCTTTCTGACCATGAGGTAGCAACTTTTTCCCACCGTGAGCTCCCCCCATGAGATGCACTGCCTCTCCACAGGGCTAAAAGCAATGGCGCCACCTGAGCACCTACTGAAGCATTCAAAACTGCAGGCCAAAAACCCTTTCCTCTTCATAAATTAATGATCCCAGGTATTTTGTTATAGTAATGGAAAGCTGACTAATACAGGTGAGTCCCCAAAGACTAATATGTTGAAATTTAATCTCCACTGTGAGGCATTAAGAGAGTGGACACTTAGTAACAGCTGTGGTGTTTAGAGGTGGGACCTTTAGGACGGGCTAAGATTAGATAAGGTCGTGGGCTGGAAGTCCACAGTTGCATCCTGGTGGCTTTATAAGAAGAGAAGGACCAGGACACACACACACACACACACACACACACACACCCTCTATCTCTTGCTACTTGATGCCCTGTGCTGGCTTTGGACTCCTCCATTATTACATGTGGCCTCTCCCCTTGGACCAGCACTGTGAGCCACAGTGAGCGTTGACTGTCACTTACGCAGACTGTGGCATTGTGTAATTGGCAACAGAGAAGTGAAGCAGTACAGAGGGTTAAAAAAGTCCATAGATTCTTAGAGGTCAGTTAGGAAGAGGGCAGAGAAGGACCATGGATGTGACAGCATTGAGCTCATTGGTGGCTTTTACAAGGACAGATTTGTGGCTGTGGTGGTGTTCATAGGGGTGAGAATATTCAGACTTTTTTCAGAGGACAATGGGGAACCACTAAAGAATTGTAAGCCATTGTATGACCTGCTCAGATTGGTCACTAGAGTGTCCAAGGACAATGGGTTAAGGGTAATAAAAATAGGAAATTGTGGATAATCAAGATGGTACCAGAATTTGAAAAGAAAAGTGCTCTGCATTTGGAACCCATGCCTCGCCCCTGCAAGCTGTGAGGGTGGTGGGATTGGAATGCAGGTCAGAAGGACAGTAAGGATGGCTGGCATCGCAGAGGGCTGCCATGTGCTGGGAGGTGCTCAGAGACTTACATGATTGTCTCACAGCCACTCACCATAAAAGTCACTTTGGGGGAAGGGGCTGTTATCATTGTCCTGTGGAGACTGGGAAAGGAGGGGAAATGGAAAGACATCAAGCATTTGGCCCAAACAGAGTAGCTGAGGTCAGAGACAATGGGGACCAGATGATGAAGGACCCTGTGACCACTGTAAGGACTTCAGAGTTTGCTCTGAAGGATTAGAGCAGAGGGACATGAACTGACTTCCTGTTTAATGGACCCCTCTGGCCAATGTGCTGGTAATAAGCTGTATCAGGATGAGGGAAGAAGCAGAGAGGCCCCTCCAGAAGCTGTGGCAACAACTGGGGAAGCTAACACGAGTGACCGTGGAGCAGAGGCAGCTGTGGCACTGAGAAGTGGTCAGATGTTGAAGTTGGAGAGAGCAGGATTCTGATGTACTGGATGTAGGTAATGTGAAAAAGACTCAAATTTGATGATCCAAATATAAAGGGGGTCTCTTGAGCCATGAAACTAGTGGGATCCCCCAGTGGGAAAGCGAGATAGAGGAGAGAAGATCCAAGGGCTGAGCTTGGCTAGAGAGAGGGGTGGCAGCAGAAGAGGATCCAGCAAGGGGCAGAGGCTCAGAAGGGGCAGCCAGTGGGGCAAGAGATGGTGGAGATGGGCCTTGGGTGCTGGGTATGGAGAGCATATGGCAGGGAGGAAGTGACCCACTGGGGTGAGTCTGTCTGTGATGGTGGCCACCATACAAGAGTGGAGTGAGTCCAGGAGAAACAAGTCCAGGAAAGAGGCGTTCTTCCAGCAAGGGTCTCAGGCCACACTGAGAGGTAGAAGAATTTCCACAGCTCCGGGCCAGGAGGGGTTCACCATGACCTGTGATCTTGTTTAGGAAAAGTGGGGCCCATAGGCTTTGGGACTGCAGGTGCTCAGATGGACGAAAGTGACCCTGGACCCTTAAGCAATGACTGTGCTGATGCTGATTGCAGCTGATGGGAACTCCACATGGGCGCCACACTCCTAGTGTTCCACTTGTATCAACTCATATTATTCCCCAAATAAACCCACAAACTTGTATTATTGCCACCCCCATGTTACAGACAAGGAGACGGAGGCACAGTGTCTAAGTAAATGGTCCCCCTAAACAACTAACAGCAGCTGAGCTGGGCTGAGATCGTTCCTCGAAACCGCATCACTCAGGGCCCTGTGCCTCTGCCAGTTTCACCAGGTGCGTTAAAGATGCTGAAGAGACAGAACATAGGCCCCGGCAACTAAGAAGCCCACAAGAAGGAAAAAGTCCCCTTCTAATGGGGAGAAGGGCCTGTGACTGGCAGACCCTTACTAAGGAAGATTGAATCCTGAGCACTGTGGGGGACATGTGAGTTCTGAGACGGTTCTGAACTAATGTTAAGACAGAAAAGTGCAAATGGAGAAGTCAAGAGAGCTAGAGAAGATGGGGTTGACCCACTGGCTCGGCAGAAAGACAACAGAAGAGACCAGGGCTGGGCTCAGACCTCAGGCTTGGGATAGGGGCCCCTTCAGGAATTGACAGCCTCATCCCAATCTTTCTGCAAGAAAAGGATTCTCCTGGGCACACGATTGGCACAGGCTTTCCCATAACCAGTGTTGTTTGCCTTCTGACCTCACCACGTTCTCAGCTCCTCACCTGGCTTCCCCAACCCCATTCCTGTGTCAGAGGCAGTCATCTCTGTAGGAAGTCACCCTGCATTTAGCTCTGATGTGTCTTCTGCCTCTGCCGCTTCCAGATCAGCAAGTCCCCAGTCCTATTGCAAGTCCTTGTTCAAATTCCAAATCCTCTAAGGAAACTTCCTACCCCATCTCAGAATAATTTGCTCCTCCTTCCTCTGGCATCTCCCAGATTTTACCAATGTCTCCTTGGGGAACTATGAGGAACAATTCTTCACTTTTCATCTCATAATTTTCTGAATCTGTAATAAGCTCTCAGTAAATATGGGAGAAATGAGCAGAGAGATGTCTGGAATGCTCACACCGGGCCTGGTCTTCAATGGCTGCTTTACTACCTAGAAACAGCCGGGTTCTCAGAGCTGTGAGGTGAAGACTGGCCCTCGTCCACCTGTGTGGAATCCCTTTGCCACCGCCTATGAGCTGCCGGGGAAATCACTTGACCTTTGAACTCGAGGACGTTTCCTCCACTGTCAGTCGGGGTGGATGATGCCCACCCTACAGCGTTGTGGTGAGGATGTTGTGGGCTGGTGTGAGCCACTCGAGTGCCAGGCAGTGGCCCATGATGGTGGGGCTCAGGGACAAGACTTGGTCCACTGCGTTGCTTTCCTTTGTGAAGTGGCTAGCTCTTCTATTTTTGGAGTTGAATTGGGTGTCTCAGAAATATACGTTGAAGTCCTAACCCCTTGTGCCTGTGATTGTGACCTTAATTGAATAGAGGGACTATGCAGATGTTATCAGATTAAGACAAGGTCAAGGGCTGGGAGGGTAGCTCGGTGGAAGAGCGCCTGCCTCGCATACACAGGCCGCAGGTCTGATCCCCAGCACACATGCACACAGAAGATGAGGTCATATTGGATTAGGGTGGGTCCTAACCCAATAACCAGTGTCCCTGTAAGAAGATGGAAGTTTGGACACAGACACAGGTGCAGGGAGGTCGCCATGTGTCCATGGGAAATCGACGTGATGCATCCGACAGTCAGGAATGCCCAGGATTGCCACCCACCACCAGAAGCTGGAAGACGCCAGTGGAACCCTGTCCTGAAGCTCCCAGAGAATCATGGCCCTGCTGGCACCTCGATTCAGAAAGCCCAGCCTCCAGACCACATGATGACACTTTTCTCTTGTTTCCAGCCTCCCGGTTTCCTGTGCCATGGGAGGCCAGTACGGGGGTGCTGTGGACCTGGGCTTCGAGGCAGAAAATGAAGCCGAGTCGTTCATTCTCATGAACCATTTGAGAAGCCGGAGGCAGCTGAGATCAAGGAGGAAGAGCCTGGCCTTGAACATCAGGGAGTCAAAGAAACGAAAATTCCCACCATAACGTGGGATTTCACAAAATCAGCATTTGGAATATTTTTCTACAATTCAGTTACTTAGCTGAGATTTTATTGTTGGTTTATAAGGTAATTAAGCAAGTACATGCCACTTCCGGGAGCAGCCCCGGGTGCTGGCAGAGCATGGGCTTGGCAGACACCAGCTTCCCCCTGCGCTGGCCCCTGACCTTGGGCAGCTCAAGCCGCTTAACTACCTGAGCCTCGGCCCCGGGATGCCTGTCTCCATGTTTGTTAGTGAGGTCAAAGAACTGAGATGCATGACGAGGGCGGGGCGCCACCCTGCCTGTGGGTACCATGTAATCCGTCCCCAACGCCTACACCCTAAAGGGACACCAGCATAAACAGGTGCATCTCCTGACAGTAGGAGCGGACATTCCTGCAGCCCCCCAAAGCCGACCCCACGCTGGTGCCCCATGGAAAGGAGGAGGAAGACACATGGCGTGGAGAGCAGCAGCTTTCAGCAAGTCAGGGCGACTCGGGTTTTGGGGTGAAATGCTCTTTATTTGATTCTCATCAGCTTCCAGTGGAAGAGTGCTTTGCAGCGCTGCGAGGGAGCCTCACAAAGACATCTTAAAAGCAGGAGCCTTCCCTTAGACATGACAGCAGGAGCAGGAGCTCGTGGCGGGGAAGGTATAAAACAGGAGCTTGGTCGGGTCAGCAGTTCCCATCACGATGGAGAAACGCAGGGGCGGGGAACACACCCATTCTGCCTGTGCTGAAGCCGCCCGTCCATGCCAGAGAGGCCTGAGCCCTCCACCTCCTGCATCCGACCACCAAGGCTCAGCAGGGCCGGGCTTCCCGCCCTGTGCTCAAGGTGGGCCGCCTTCCAGTGGGGGCTAAGACTCACGGCAGCTTCAGGAGCCCCAGCAGCGGGGAGGCCTGTGGGGCCGACCTCTGGCCTCCAGTCTGGGCAGATGCACAGCCTCAGGCCTCTGGGGCTCCTTCTCCAGTCTGGCTGCCTTAGCTCCGGCCGTCAGGAGGGCCCGTGGTCACCGGGACTGGGTACTCCAAGGCACTGCAGTCATCGGAGAGGAAAACCAGATCCTGCAAAGACACACAGTGCAGTGGCCCTGGAGCCAGCGCGACCCCAGGACTTTCCATTGTCCTCGAAGACTGCGTTAGTGTTCCCTGGAGGGAGACCTCCCTTCCCACAGGGCCTCCTGTTCTGTTGTGACGTCACACGGGTTGAAGGGACGAGGGAGCGAGGATGAGCTCGCCTGCTTCCGGGCAACACTGGGCGGGGCTCAGGAACAGCCGCCAGGTGGCGGTGCTGTCACCCCACCAGCCAGACCATCAGGGCCACCTCCTGCACTGCTCCCTGCCTCTGTCATCTTGCCCCCACAGACTGAGGGGAGAGGGGGACAAGGAGGAACTGGGAACAGGACACATATAATAACCTTTCCTACTCAAAGAAATGGTGACTCCTGGCGGTGACCAGGGTTTCTCAGGAGCTCGCTGTGGCCAGGTGGGGCTGGAAAGCCCATGGGCGGACCCTCTGCTGAGGGTCTTGGGATCAAGGCACATGGTAGGGTGTGATTCTTACCCTTCCTGTGATGTCGTGAGATGAGCACTAGCGTGTCCCTACTTGACCCCTGAGGACACTGCCCCAGTGTGAAGCAAGGTCACATTGGGAGGGGAAGAGCAGGCACAGCTCAGGGGACCCTGGGGTGCGAGGCTCCTTCCCTTCCCTCTCCTACCAGCGCTTCCTCCCACAGAGACTCCTGGAGCTCCTGCTCCTTCAGAAAGCACCCCTGGCGGGCTCTGCCTGCCCGAGGCAGTCTGTCTCAGGTGGCTGGGGAGTGGCCCCGGGGTGTGGCTGTCACAGAGGCTGAGCCTCCTGAGTCCCTGTCACTTAACAGGAGACGGAGCTGCAGAGGGGCTTTGTGGGCTGGAAGCTCCTCCTCAAGCCTGTCCCCCAGCCCTCCTTGCAAAGCTCAGAACACCTCTGCCCACAGCAGGCGGAACGGGGTGGTCCAGGGCCCCTACCCTCCTGCAGAACGAGTTCATGATGGTGTACAGCTTCCGAACTTTGTCCTTCAGGGCGTCCACTGGGGCCACTTTCCAACATTGGGGTGAAGCCACGAAGTCGCGCAGCTTGGCCAGCACACAGTGATTCTGGGAGTGGGCAATAGGAGAGGGCTCATGGGGAAGTCAGTAGCCAGGGGACAGGAGCTAATCAGCTCCCGTGTCCTCCTGCCCTGCTGGATGGTCAGCAGCGGAGGATGCAGACTGCCCCAGCTGCCCCGCCAGGCAGAGCCACTTACGTGGATATCCAGGTACAGCCCAGGCAGGTATCTCACGCAGGACTCCTGCAAAGGACGGAACAGTGGGCTGCCCACAGGGGCACACTCGGCCGGCCACAGAGGGCTCCCACCCAGCCCCACCCAGATCCTGGGGTCTTTCTTGGTGCCACGACACCTGCAGTACTTCAGGTCTCGTATATCCCATGCACCCCAAAACGGATAACTGGTCTTCCAGAATTTGCCTTCTAGAACACAACATTATCATATCGACTCTGAATCACTATTTGATGCGCACATGAACACACAGTAATATATAATAACGACGCATGTGTATACACGCGTGTATGTAAAACAATATTATAGCTGTTTAGTTATATGATCGTTCCATAGCTCCATGTAGCTAGATGCATGTAATATACAAAAACAAGTCTAAAATACACACATGTGTCAATAAATATGTATTGTTAGGAATTAGTTGCAGGACAGTTACCCAGGCATGGTACAATATGCCCCATATAAACATCTGCAGTAGGTGTGTGTGTGTGTGTGTGTGTGGTGTGGTGTTTCGGGGTGCCTGCCAGGAGAACGCATTTCCTCCCTGCTTGTAGACCCCTGTGTGACCTGGGTTCCTGTCTTCCTCTGGGACCTCAGTTGTGAAATGCAAGCCCAGGAAGGCAGCCTCTCTCACTTCTTTCTAGGTCTAATATTCTGAGCCTATAGATTTTTTTTTTTCCGTTTTACCTTTTAAAATCGGATTCTTTTAAGAGACAACTGCTCTGTGTGTTCCATGGAAGTGACCATGGTGCCCCCAGCCAGCAACTTCCTTTTGTACCAAAGACTATCAACTTTTCCCACGATGTTGTTAATAAGCAAATTACAAAACAGCTTGTGCCCTTCGATCCGGGTTTGGTTACAGCCTGGCACGTGGACACCATCCTCTGGAATGAGGCAGAAGCCATTGGCTCTGGGTGGTGGTCACAGCCATGCTCATTTTCCGCTTTGTGTGCATCCCCCCCCCCGTTCTACAAAGTGAGCTACTTTTGTAATGAAACATAAATACGTGCTATTTTGCTTTAAAAAGGAAAATTCGAAGAGGGTGTTGGAGACCTGTAAAGCCAGCACCTGAGAAACACCAGGTTCCTCTTGAAGCGTTGACAAGCAGTCAAGGCGCTTCTCAATTTTACCAAGGAAGCTCTTAATGAAGTTAGTGCATTTCTTTTCTCTGTTGGATGCTGTACTCAGCCACCCCTCCGGACACCCACTCTGAGTCCCCGGGTGCTCTCTTGACCCGAGCTAGCGGCCCTGGCTTGCTCCTTTGACCCTCTCTGCACCTGGGGTGGGTGGGGTGGACCTGCCCTTGTCATCTACTTTACAGACAGGAAACTGAGCTAGGCGACTGAGCGATCTGCTCACTGTCCCCCAGCAGGTAAGGGGTGCACCACCCCTCAGCACACGGGCGTCCCTAGGCTAATGAGGGGACTCTGATGTTCTAAACTCCGTGGGGAGCTGATCTTTCCTTTTTGTACATTTTCTGATATTTTCTAATAAGTTCAAACAAAACTTGTGTTGTCTTTGATTACTTTTCCTTATATTAGAGAACAAAGCTAGTCTCCCTCCCTCCCTCCCCCCTCTCTTCCTCCCTCCCTTCTTTCCTTCCTTCCTTCCTTCCCTCCTTTCTCATCTAAAGGGGTGGTGTGGGGGGCTCACCACTGGGTCTGCAGCCTGCAGGCTCTGGAAGTCCCTGGTGATCTCCCTGCTCAGGGTCAGCATCCTGGAGTAGCAGGTCGGGGGAGCCGGCCGAGCAGCCGGGAGCCCTGCCAGCAGCAGCAGCAGCAGAGGCGCCCAGGGCGTCATGGTGCTGGGGCTCCCGAAGCCCCGCCAGCTCCCCTTTAAGACAGCTGGGCAGGGGGGTCCAGGGCCCAGGCTCCACGCCCCCATTTCCTGTGGGCCTGGCGGGAGCCCGCCTGCCAGCGGGTGGGAGAGGCTGCGGCACGCCCACCTGGGCTAGACACTGCGTCCTTTCATTAGGACCCCAGAGGTGAGGATGGCGGCCTGGACTCGCAGGGCGACACCTGAGGGAGGCAGCCCTTCCTCTGGCAGGCTGTCCCTCCCAGTTTCTCTCCTTGGGAATTTTTCTTGAAGTGACAAGGAACACTAGAGAGGGGCAGAGGACAGGCGGGGAGAGATGGAAGAATGGAGGTGGGTCAGAGGCCAGGAGGGCTGATCTCACAAAGCTGGCTGATCTTCTGGAGCAGAGTCGGTGTGCGGGGGGACCATCAGTGAGGGACTGAGGGCCATTCCCTCTGGCTGCTGGACGGGACCATGGTGCCTGCCTGAGGTCATGCAGCCTGAGTGTCATTGTCTCCGGGCCCACGTGTGGCTGTGTCTGTGTGAGCATCCCTGAGCCCCAGTACGGACCCAAGTGGATGCAGGGCGGGCAGGTTCTCCACATGAGTTCGTCTGCCAGGGCCCGAGGAGCGCCAGCTGAAGGCGTCAGCTCCACTCAGATGCCCAGGGGCAAAGCTGGCTGTGGGCAGAGGCTGGCTCTCAAGTCTCCCTCATTTCCTGTGCCCAGTGGGGGAGCTCAGGAGGCAGCCCTGGAGCCAGGGAGACGCTGTGCGATCTGGGCAGAGCAGAGGCCTCGGCATCGCGAGTTCCACAAGGCCTGAGCCAACACCCCTCCTCCTCTCAGTCCTACGTGCGTCCCTGACAGGCATATGCCACCGAAAACAGTCCCACTTCCCAGGAGGAAACTGAGGCTCAGAGAGCTCCAGCAACATGCTGAGGTCCCAGAGCTTGAGGCACGTGCCTCCAGGGAGACCCTGCCCTGCTCTCCTCCTGTCCTGCTGCCCCTCAGGATGGAGTTGTGAGAAGCAAGAGTCTTTCAGTCACAGACGAGTTTGGGGCCTCGGGCTGCCCAATCCCAGGAGCAGGCAAGGAGAGGGGCTGTCAAGAGAGAAGGCAGATGGCCCCTTCACCCTGAGCAGGGCTCCTACTCCAGCAGCCCCCAGCAGCCCCCAGCAGCTGCCAGTGCACATGCCAGGGGCGCTGTGGAGGGCAGGAGAGGAGCCGGGCGGCTGCAGGGTCCCAGAAGAACCCAGCTGAAGACGAGAACCAGGTGTGAGGGAATCAGGCATGACATCCTGCACGTGGGCAGGCCTGGGGTCGGACAGGCGTGACGCCAGCTCCCCCTCCCACTGTTTGCCTGGAGAAACCCCTCCCCACCCTGGTGGCCATTTCCCATCTCACCAACTAGACCACTGGACAGGCCTCTGGCCCTCCCACCCCTCACGTTGATCCAGTTTCCAGTGTCCATGTGCATTGGGTTCTCAAAGCTCTCCTTGCTTCTTCCCCCAGCCCCCAAAGCTCCTTTCCTTGAAATCCAGCAGAAACTTCCCCAGGGCCTAACAGAAGTCTTTGTCTTCCCAAGAAACCCTCCTGTCCCCACTAGTGTCTGAGATGAGTCTGGGACCCCATTGCCAGGCCTTGCTCAGGCCAGGAAGGCTGAAGGCCCCAGCCATGGGCCCACGGTATTTCCCAGTGAGGCCCCAGCCATCTCCTGGCTTGGACTCTTCAGGGCAGTAGAGGGACAGGAACTGAGCTTGGGGGTACTGAGGTTCAGATAGGGTTTGAGAGTGTCCCCAAGGGTTCGTGTCTTGGAACTTGGTCCTCGATGTGGCAGAATCAAAAAGCAGTGAACCCTTTAAGAGGCGGTGTCGACGGGGAGGTGCCAGATCCCAGGGTGCATCACCACGGAAGGGGTGAATGCTGGTCTCATGGTCTGAGTTAGTTCTCATGAGAAAGGGTCCCTTCCAAAAGAGCAGGACTGGCCCCTCCCTGCTCTCTGGCTGGTTTTTTGTTTGTTTGTTTGTTTGTTTGTTTGTTTTGCCAGGAGATAGATCTCTATGTCAAAAGCACTCCTGTCATTGTGATGCCATCTTTCACATTGTGACATGGCCTAGGGGTCCTCCCCAGAAGTTAAGCCAAGAAGATCTCTGGTCTTATACTTTCAGTCTCCAAAGCTGTTGGTCAAGTAAACCTCTTTTCTTTATATACCCAGTCTCAGGTATTTT
>JAJEJO010003527.1:0-29310 GCA_020662805.1 Glaucomys volans
CCCTCGGACAGACCCAGTCGAGGGCATGGGAGACCGGACAGTGGGCCCTGAAAGCTAAGTTCCTTGTGGGCAGACAGTGGGGAGCCCCGAACAAAAGACTCCATCATCGAGTGGCCAAAGGCCCTTGCCCTCATCCCTGAGATCCGCAGGGCGGCTGAGGGACTGAGCCCCAACTCCAGCCTGCATGCCTCCAATTCTGGGAGGACCTCTGCCACTCCACACCAGCGGCTGCCTTCTGCGAAGCCCCAAGGGGCTCCTCATCCCGTCCTGTGGGTCTCCTCCCGGGATGGGCCACGGGCAGACAACACGTGGTCTTCACTTTGGTCAGTGGTCCCCAAACCTGGCTCTACCTGTACAGCCCCTGAGAAATGAATCCTGTGCCCCAGGGAGAAGGCACAGCCTGTTGGACAGGCCCCGCTGCTCCACGCCCGGAACGGACGGCCTGTCTAGGCAGGGCTGCTGGGTCCCGGCTGTCCCAGAAGAGCATTCCATCTGAGTCCAAGGAAACAACCAGCTAAGGAGAGGCAGGACCAAGGGGAAGGACGCCGCAAAGAGAGAGGGTGTGATGGAGGCAGCAGGATCAGTCGCCGGGGACAGTCCCGCAGCTTAGACAGCCACACCTGGATTCAAGTACATGTAAATGCTTCATGGAAAACTCGAATTGACACTGGGACAAATTAGGAGATGATTATTCATCTTACAAAAGAAACTGGCATCAGAGTCCTTTAAATAGCAATCTCCGCTAGTACATTTAAAATAGGATTCAGTTTACAGAAGTGTGATTTATACAAAGCCACATCTGTTACATAAAGCTCAGAAAAATAGCTCTCCTCCCATGAAGCCTCTAAGTATAGAACTGGCCCAGTGCAGATGGTCACCTGCTCTTAAGAGGCCCAGCCTTCTCTGTCACCTACTTCCACGCTTCACCCCAATCAGGGTTAAGTTCTTAGAGGTCTCTAAATCTCTTCTAGTCTTCAAACTCAGAACAACTGCTGGGAATTCTTTTCCTATTCAACACATTTTTTTTTTTTGGTCCTGGGGACTGAACTCAGGGGCATTTTACCACTGAGCTACATCCCCAGCTCTTTTTATTTTTTATTTTGAGACAGGGTCTCACTAAGATGCCGAGCCTGGCCTCAAACTTTTGATCCTCCTGCCTCAGCCTCCAGAGCCGCTGGGATTACAGGTGTGAACCCCCACACCCAATTCAACACATATTTCTTGAAGGCCTATCATGCCCCGCTGAGCAGGTCGAGAGAATGAGAAGAGCAAGAAGTCCAGTATGGCAGGAGCCAAGAGGGCGGAGTGGGAGGGGGAAATGGAAGGTTTTGAGCAAAGGGGTAACACGATGTGACTCACTTTTCTAAGTCTTCTGGCTGCTGTGCTGAGAACACACTGCAGTGCTATGTGTGGACACAGGGACCACAATTAAGATGCTGCCGTGTCAACCTGGCCAGTGATGATGTGACTTAGACCATGACGGCAGCAGAGGAAGTGACGCGGTCTGGTCTGATTTGGAACTCATTTTGAAGTTCAGCTAACGGGGTCTGCTGACAGGGAATTCGCTGGTGGGAGGCTATGGAGGTGGGCTGGGAGGGAGGAAGGAGGCTGAGATGACACACCAACTCTTGGCCAGAGCGACAGGAAGGACAGGGCTGCCACTGAGGAGACTCAGGGTGTCACAGGAGGGTTACGGTTTGGGGAGACAGGGGCTGATATCTGGAAGCGGGAAAGGCAGGATGTCTATCAGGGATCCAAGCAGAGCTACAAATGGGCGCAGGCAGTGCCAGGTCTGGAATTCGGAGGAGTTCCCAGCTGGATTTATAAATTTGGTGAGCATCCTCACTGAGCCGGAAAGGTGGCAGGGACGCATGCCCGGTCTCCTGTGTCACAGGAGCTGCAGGGAAAGAGCACTCTCTGCAACTTGTCATGGGGCATTCGATTTAAGAGTGGACAAAGTCCCCCAGGAGTGAGTGCAGACGAGGGGTCTGGGACACCCCAACACTCTTGGAACAGAGAGGAGAGAATCAGTGATGGAAACGGAGAAGAAACAGCCAGGGTTGGAGAATCCAGGAGAGTGGGAACCAGGAAGCCACACGGGAAGAACGTCACTCAGGTGGCAGCGATCAGCGGTGTAACTGCCGACTGAGCGGGTGGGATGAGTGCGGGAACCCCCTCCTGATGGGTCCAGGAAAGAAAGGCGAGCAGAGGGGCAGCAGAGGGAAGGAGGCGGCCAGGGCTTCCCTGTCGCAAACGGTAGAAATGATCGCGTTTCTGCATAGACTTGGGAGGTGGCTGGGACCGGACAGGACGGGGTCCAGCGCACTCGCCTGCTATGCAGCAAGGGCGCGGGCACAGGTGGCTGCTGGTGAGCGCTGACCAAGCTTTCTGGGGACTGGGTCTCTCCGGAGCAAAAGAGGAAGCAAGGTCACGGGCGGAGCGTGCGGGGCAGGGGGCGTACCACCCAGGAAGCCAGCTAGCCGCTGTCCCACCCTGCGCTCCCAGGAGCAGGCTTTGCCTCCTGGCTGCCTGTCCTACTTTGAGTGGCTGGACCCTGGTGGGATCAGACACGTTTGGTCTCTTTGGTCTTCTTGTTCTTCATGGAGAACTTTAAGGAAGAGGAGGGTCGAACTGGGCGCTTGCTCTGGGAAGACAGCCGCCAAGGCCTGAGCAGGACAGAGAGCCCTGAGTCCTGGGCAGAGAGCCCTGAGTCCTGGAGGGGGCGGAGCGTGTGTCCTGGAGGGGGCGGAGCGTGTGTCCGGGAGCATGTCAAATGCTACAGGAGCGCCATGCGTTCAGCCTCTGGCTAGCTCTTCACCCCTCTGGGTCGGTTCCCAGCCTTCCCGCCCCTGGGCTGAAGCCCATCCCATCACCCTCACTGACCCAGAGCGGACCGAGATCCAAACCCGTAGTTCAGGAGCCCCCGCAGCAACACTGGGACCAACCCACTGAACATCTCGGGGAAGTGCCCAGCTGTCCGATGCCTGGCTAACTGGGCGACCCAGCTAGTGAGTGGCAGAGCCAGAAGCTGAACCAGGCCTCACTGCAGATTTGCATTCATTGAGGACAATCAGACTCGTTTCACTGAACACAGAGGTCAACGCCAAGCCCTCGGTTCCAGGGACAGAGATCCTTAGGAAAGGACAAGCAGACTGTAGGGCTCACTGATGTCAGGTCAGAACCAAAGCCAGCCAGTGAGTGAGCCATGCAGGGCCTGGTCACCTGCAGGAGGCCATGGGACATCCCCTGTCAGGCAGGCGACCCTGATGTCCTCCCTGCTCTGACCCAGCGGGTGAGCTCGGCAGGAGAGGATTTGCTGAGCTCTGTCAGGCGAGGGGAGGGCTGTTGCTAATTCCGGAGGTGGATTTCATCATCAGCTGTGGCTTCCTCAGAGAGCTACGCTGCCCAGAACCTCGCTCTGAAGAGCCTTCCTCGGGGGAGTGAGGGAGGAGTCATGGAGGGTGGCGGGTAGCTGCCACCAAGCCTCCAGGCCCCACAGCCTGCAGGTCCCCCAGCTCCTGGTGGTCACAACACTGCAGACATCCTCCATAAAACAGGTTCCAACCACCCAGATGTCATGGTTTGATCTGTCCCCACGTTGAAGACCTGGCTCCATTGGGAGGTGGCAGAACCTTTAAAAATGGCTCTAGTGGGAAGTTGTTGGGTCACCGGACACATCTTAGGAGAGACTGGGATCCCAGCCTCTTCCAATCTCTCTTTCTCTCCCCAGACACCATGAGGTGAGCAGCTTCCTGTACCGAGTGCTCCTACCACAAGGCCCTGCCTCGCCACAGGTCCAAGAGGAACACGCCAACCGATCATGGGCTGGAACTTCCGAAACTGTGAGCAAAATAAACCTTTCCTCTTTTAAAGCTGATAATCTCTGGTGTTAGTTAGAGAAAGGTGACTGATATACTGGGCTCACTGCCACACGCAGGGAAACTGCTCCGTTTCCTGGCCTGGCAACCAAAGCTGGGGGCTGGCTTCTGCTGGCCTTTTCCATCCTACCAGTCATTCCTGTGCCTCAGGGACGTTTCCACACATGCCCTGCATCCTCTGACCCTCCTGCCTTGGCGAACCTAGATTAACCCCTTCCCAGTCAGCTCCACTGATTTGAGTCCCACCACGCAGTCAGTCACTCCTGGTTTCCTTCATGCACTAGATTCTACCTGCTGACATACACAGAGGAGCTACATGTCAAATGCTGTGTCTGGTCAACTCACAGAGGAGGAAGACTGTGCTCCAGCTGGACAGATGACAGGCAGTGTCCACAGCATGGTTAGAGGAGCAATACCCGGGGGCACAGTGTACAGGGCAACAGGATGGGCATCTGGCCAGGGCTGAAGGGTGAGGAATGGCCCCCAGGAGGAGCTGGCCTGGAAAAGGGTCCACAGGGCAAATGACCAGAGAGGACAGCAGGGCTGAGGCTTGGAAGTGCCCAGTGTGAGGGACCACCCAGCTGCCAGTGTCATGGTGGGGGTGGAGGAGCAAAGCAGGGGTGCCACGGTTTGAATCCTGTGTCCCTCAAGGCAGAATTCATGTTAAAACTTCACTCCCACTGCGCGGCGGCGTTGAGAGGTGGGGCCTTCTGGGGACTGACTAGGTGGTTCCCGGGGCTCTGCCCTGGGGGACAGGATGAAGGCCCCAGGCCAGGGGCTGCCGAGAGCAGACTGTTCCTTCCATCTCTTCCCCACATGACACGGCACTCATCCCTTCTCCCTCCCTGGCCCTGCGAAGGTGCTGTGAGGATGTGCCCTGTAAGGAACAGGCTTCCTCGCCAGACACCAAGTCTGCTGGCCCCAGGATCATAGGCTCCTTGGCCTCCAGAAAGGGGAGAGTAAACTTCTTCTGTTAATAAATCACGCAGTCAAGATGGTTTTGTTACAGCAGCAAGAACAAACTAAGACTACCTGCTGGGTTAGTTTACAGCCAACAGCCCAGAGAACCTTCCCTTGCAATCAGCACTCAGCTCAAAACTCGTCAGTGAAGAGTTCTTAAAAGCTAACAGCTCGACACCTCCATCCTGAAGGCAGAAAGTGAGGACAGGAGAGTCGGAGACATTTATACAGGGACCTCACTCGAGTGGAGGGCTGATCGTGATGACGTGTTACCTGGCTCACTGGGAAGTGAGTGATACTCGCTAAATTTACCCTACGCACTTCACAAACATGACTTCATCCGCCCTCACAGCCCTGCAGGGACGGTTCCATGATTATTCCATGACGCAAAAGGGAATGGCCCAGGGACCAAGGGTAACCTGCAAGGTGAGTTCAAGTGGACAGACTTCGAACCCCAGGACCCACGGCCTTGACCACCATCATACGCTGTTTCTCAGTCTAGGGCACAGTGAATAAAAGCAATAAAAGCACATGGCACCAGGTGTGGTGGCACATGCCTGTAATCTCAGGGACTTGGGAGGCTAAGGCAGGAGGATTGCAAGTGTGAGGCCAGCCTCAGCAACTTAGCGAGGTCCTCAGCAAATTAGGGAGACCCTGTCTAAAAACAAAAACTAATTTTAAAAAAAAACCCCAGTAGCTGCCTCCCCCGCCCCAATCTATAAAGCTCTGTCACAGGAGGACTCCGCATTCGCATTTCTTTGGGTGCTTTTGTTTATGTGTCAAGCTTGGTTGAATCAAATGACAATCTGGCTGGTTTTGACCAATGAAAACAGCACTCTCATATGGTTCAGCGTGTGCACGGGTGCATGGGTGCACGCACAGAAGCACACAGAGGTTTGTAAGGGCCACATTATTAGACTGCTTGAGCCTTATTTTGACACCTTTTCATATTTCCTAAAAAACAGCCAAAGTTTAATGTCTCCTCTACATGACCCGTTTCCCTGCTCTTCCTGCCAAGTGGTATTAAATGTCCCCAGGGTGCAGAGCTCCAGCCTCGTCACAGGAGCACCAGTAGGCGATGCACTGGGGCCATCTCTCCCCAGGAGGTGGGGAGCCATGAAGGAGGGAGGCTGCCAGACAGAGCCCAGAACTCACAAGGAGGGATCCTGTGAGACCTGAATTCTCTTAAGCCTCAGTGTCTCCAATTTGAATGAGAGAAATCAAAGTACCATCACCCCCAGTCTCACCAGAACTGAGGTGACTGGGCACAGCGGGGAGGGTCTCTTGACTTGATGGAACTCTACCCACAACAGAGCCATGGTCAGCGAACAGCCCAGGTGACGCTTGGCTCCCTCAGTCCAGAACAGGATGCAGCGCCTCCCCCAGCTGCTAAGAAATCTGGCAGATGTGGACGAGCTCGCAGTATTGGATCCCTGTTGAAAAGACCCCAGGAGGAGGGGAAGAGGACCATGCAGCACAGAGAGGTTGCTGAGGTCCAGACTCGGCAACCCAGCAATGAGCCAGGGGCCAAGGCTGGGACCATGATCTCTGCCAGACTGTGGGCCAAGTACAGACTGGGAATCAGGCCCGGGTGCACAGCATCCTTAGGGCAATCGGGCCGTTCTGCATGCCACCCCGCTTCACGGGAAATCTGCCCACCTTCGCACCGGCTACCTGACAGGCTCGTTTGCATTTATTACCATCGACCTCCCCTCCCACCACCACACAGAGCTCGGCTCCATGACGCAGGGACCTCTGGCTCTGTGAAGCACCCCACCTACCTGGAACAGCAGCTGGCAGGTGGAGGGCACCCCATAAGTCTTTTCAGAGAAAATGAAAGAAATGTCTCCTTCCTCCACTCGCCCTGAGTGCCACCCAGTGGAATCAATGATTCCCACCTCTAAGTTCCTGGGGACTTTCCTTAACCCTCTGGGGCTCCACTCGTCACTCTAGACCACGACGATCCGTCCTCCCCACCTCTCTGAAGGGGACAGCACCCACCCAGCACATTCCTGCCTAGTCTCAGCTGGCACAGGGCCTGGGTGGGTCCTCAGCATATCTGCGCCTCGGGGGTCAAGTTTTGCACATCTGAAGAGCCAATAGGTACTGGCCAGGACTCTGGCTGCAACCACCGGGGCCTCCGTGCCCAGGGCAGGGCTGGCGATGCCATCTTGGAGCCAGCGGAGGAGAGAGGTGGTGCTGTTACCAGGCTTCTTTGCAGTCCAAGAGAAACCCAGCAGAAGAAAGCTATTTTAGGTCCCAGAAAATGAGATGGACCAAGCGCTCAAAAGAGAAGTCATGACTGTACGGCAGCCCCCGGCTTGCCACTCCCACACTGATCTGGGGACCAGCAAGGGCCACCCTCTCCAGCACTGGCACCAGCAGGCGGGGGAGACCTGTCGGCCAAAATAGCACATCCAAGCCTCCTGCTGGTTCCCCTGGAGACTCAGGGATTATTTTTACCCTGGGCGGTGACACCTGTGCCCACTCCTCCCCTCCCGTTCCTCTGGACCCTGCTCCTGGCAAACTACCCCACGTCCACTCCCAGGAAGGGCTGGGCTGACTTCAACAGGAATGTCTTCTCCCTGCATTATTCAGTTGCTCATTCATTAGGCACCTACTGTGTGCCATGTGTTTCCAAACTGTTGCCCCGACCCCCAATTCTGCAGCACTGAGTCTTGAACCCACAGCCTAATGCAGGCCAGGCAAGCGCTCTACCACCGAACCACATCCCCAGCCTTTTCATTTCATTTTAAGACAGGGTCCCCCTAAGTTGCCCAGGCTGGCCTCAAACTTGTAATCCTCCTGCCTCAGCTAGTGCCTGGCTGCGGCTCCCCTTCTTAAAGTGCAGCTGTTTCAGGCAGTACTGAGGACCACAACGACTTGACTTGGCTGCTCCCACAGAGATAGGGGCTATGCCTACTCTTTCAGCATAAACCAGAGAGTTTCTTCATAAACCACTTAGTTTCATGACTTTGGGTCTTTAATGTCCCCGGAATGCCCTTTCTCTCCTTACCAGGTGGAGGAACTCCTTCCCCTCCATTCCTTGCTTTCTCAATGACCCCCTCCTCAGGTTGCCAGCTGGATAATCCCCCCTTTTCCACCAACACAGCCTCAAATGTACTTTGTGCATTCTATCACATGTATTGCTATGACTGACCAACCTGCCTAAATGCACCACTAGACAAAGCTCAACCAGCACAGTGAATGCAGCAGTCTGTTTTGCATTACTGTAGCAAAATGCCTGAGGCTGGATAACTTTATAAAGTAGAGAGGTTCATTGAGCTCACAGTTCTAGAGGTTCATTGAGCTCACATCTGATGGTGGTCTTCTTGCTAGCAAAGTCCCAAGGCAGCACAGGGTATTACACAGCAGAGACAGGAAGCATGTGTGTGTCTCTACCCTCTGGTCTCTCCCTATAAAGCCACCAGGAATCACTAATGGTGGCTTCACTCTGATGACCTTATCTATCCCGATCACCCCCAAAAGCATCTTTTTTATTGGACTGGGGATTGAACTCCAGGGCACTTAACCACTGGGCCACACCCCAGCCCTTTTTCACATTTTATTTAGACAGGGTCTTGATGCGTTGCTTAGGGGCTCACTGAGATGCTTAGGGCCTTGCTAAGTTGCTGAGGCTGGTTTTGAACTTGAGGTCCTCCTGCCTTAGCCTCCTGAGCCACTGGATCACAGCATGCGCCACCATGCCTGGCCCAAAGGCATCTCTTAAGACCATGGTCAGATGAACTGTCTACTCTCCTAACAGCTCATGATGGGAACCAAGCTTCAACACAGGAACCCAGGGGACACACTGGCCACACCCAAACAGGAGCAGGGTCATCCTGAAAGAAGCCACGCTCCACCCGTTACCTTCAGATTGACCATTTCATTTATTGCCTGAACTAATGAGCACAAACATCACTAACTACAGACAGGGCTGACTAAGCCTCCTGTGTGTGGCACAGCCTGACACCCCACAGGGCTGCAGCCACCAACCTGGCCGAGGGCTGAGGGACCCAAGCTCAGTGAGGTCACCTGACTTGTGCTTGAGTACAGATGTGCCAGGTGGTGGCAACAGGACTTAGCCTCTGGCCTTGTGACTCCAAGGCCCAAGCTTGGTATCTAGAATATTCTCAGGCCACAGAAGAGGCTCCCTAATCCTCCAGGCTTAGGGGGTTCCCACCCCCAAGCTCTCTTGTCCACTTAGGCACCTCCAAATCAAGGATGCAAGGGGGCTCCGGGGACCTGAGGGAGACACGGTGGGTTTTTCCTCCCCCCTTCCTTCGTTTAGACCTGTGGCTTAATTTCTTCGGGGCTCCAGGGCAACGTGAATTTTGTCAGGCTGCTGGAATCCTCTGGCTCAGGGTCAGTTGTGTGCCTGTCTGGCTCTGGAGTGAACTGGGACTTCTCTGGACCAGAAAGGAGACAGAGGTGAACAGGAAACAGTCCTGAGAAATGTGCATCAAGAAAATGACCCTGCTGGCTGTGGTGGCACACGCCTGTAATCCCAGCAGTTCGGGAGGCTGAGGCAAGAGGATCGCAGGTTCAAAGCCAGCCTCAGCAACTTAGCGAGGCCCTAAGCAACTCAGTGAGACCCTGTCTCTAAATAAAATACAACATAGGGCTGGGGATGTGGCTCAGTGGCCGAGTGTCCCTGAGTTCAATCCATGGTTCCAAAAAAAAAAAAAAAAAAAACAACTTAGTAAAAAGAGTGGGGGATGTGGCTCATTGGCAGAGCACCCCTGGATTTAATCCCACTACTGCCAAAATAAAAAAAAACATAGGTGTCATATGGTTAATAAAAATCTCTTTTTCCTAAGCATCCTTAAAGGAGTTAAATACAGAATTTCCTTCCTTCTCCACTGGCACCTGGTTGCCACCAATGTCATCTATGACTCCTGCCGTTACAGCAGGGGCTGGCCGGGAGGCTCCTGGTCCTGATGCCTGATGTGTTCTGAAAACCCGACGTGCGCAGCCAGGACACTGGGCCTCGCTTCTCCAGAACTGCTCTTTGCAGTGAGGTCAAATTCTCCTTTGCCAGCCACACCAGACCTCAGCCACGGAACCCGCAGGTCCCTGAAGACTGCTCCCAAGGCCTGCGTGCTGAGCCAAAGTCTCCGGGTGCAAGGAGTGGAGGTCGGGGCTGCTCTAGGAAGCCGTCCTCCTCAGGGTCCCCAAGTAGCTCCAGCTGGCTGGAGAGGGCCTCTCCTTGGTCATGGAGTTCAATCCACCAGAGGATTGTTGAATACCCCCCTCCACCCCGCTACTAAATCCCACCTTCTGGGACCACCTGGAGCTCACAGTACCTCTTCCTCCCAACAGTCCCCAGCAAGTCGAAGATCACAATTGGTCCCCATGCAGTCTTCCATGTGCTTACATACTATGTTACAAGGGTGACACTGTCCCCACCCTCCTCTGCACGTTCTCGAGGTGAGAGGCTACAAGTTGTCTGGATTCCAGCTGATCTGATTGAAGTGTTTTCATCTCCTTAAGACTCAGGTTAAACATTAAACTCAAGCCCCAGTGCAAAGAGATTCAGTCACAGGGTGCTGCCCTCACAAATGTGATCGGCACTCTTACAAAAGGGCTGCAGGTGGAAGGGGGCCCCCCTCTTGTCCTTCCATTCCTTCCGCCATTCCTCCCCTCCGGAGCACACTGCAGGAAGGCGCCATCTTGGAAGCAGAGAGCAGCCCTCACCAGACACTGAACCTGCCAGCACCCTGATCTTGGACTCACCAGCCTCCAGAACTGCGAGAAGTCATTCAGTTCTTTATAAATTACCTAGTCTTGGTTATTTTGTTGCAACAGCATGAATGGACTAAGAAACTGACCTCAGTTAAAAAAATACATATATATGCAAGGCACCTGGGACTTTCCTGGGTGCGTGTGGATATCAACCAGAACCAAGGAACACATCTGAGTTCTCACTGCTTCAACTGATCACTTAGCTCGCGCCCTGACAGGAGGGCGGTCTTCTTTCCATGCAGCTAGTAGCTGGTGAGGGCTGCCCCGGATCCCTGGCATCGTCCTGCACCGGGATCTCCCCAGCGGGCCATTCAGCTTCTATCGCAACCCTCCTCCAACCCAGCAAACACGGGCGCGCCAGCAGGGACCGTGGGTGGCCAGAAGTCCTTTGTGCCTGCCACTCTCATCATCCGTTACTCAGAATATCTGAATCACCTTTTCGGTATCCCTCCCATCTCCTGCTGGGTGAGTCAGGAGGCTCCCATCTGATGAGCCAGCTAGATTCACAAAGAAACCCAAAGTTTTAAAAATAGCTGAAGGCGATTTGCGGTGCATAGTCTATAGACAGGCAGATGCTAGCCCTGCTCCTTTGGACCTTCTTCCCTAGGGGACCCAGAGGCCAAAGGCCACCATCCCCAGTTCATCTTCTGACATCAGTGTGGTCCCACTTGTACCTTTTTTTCCTTTACCTTCTATTAATTTTTTTCACCTAGTGTATTTTTGGTTATCAGAACTGGATACAAGACCCGGCTCTGCCCTTGGCTTAGGATCCTGGGCTAAACTTTTCTGAACGTCAATCTTACCTGTAAAAAGGTGGCTAATTACTTCTGCGCTGCCTTCCCCACAGGGCTGTGGTAAGGACAGGGGTGACAATGCTCTGTGGACAGTAAAGTGCCATCTATGCAAATACAAATTGTTCTATGAAGTGTATGTTCTTTTGGGAAGGTTGATGGCATTGACTCTTTTCCCCAAATTCTGGTCCTGTGCATTCTGAGCAGAGGGAAGGCAGGCTCCAGGATCAGCCCCAAGGAGGCAGCTGCGCTTTGTCCCCGCTGCGGGGTTAACGGGCTCCCGAGCGCAGATATCTGATGGCATCAAAAATTCATCCATCGTAGCAGCTGGCAAAGCCGCCATGCCACTCACTTGTGCCCACGTTCAGAGAGATAACTCGACCAGGGAGACTTGGCCCCCAGCAGCCCAGGCTTAGCTCTTCAGGCCAATCAAGAAATTAGAGGGTGTGGGCCAGGTGGCACTCAGGAAGCCATCACTGTCAGAATAACTGCCATGGTGGAGGACTTCCTACTCTAGGTCCCCTGCCTTAACAGAATCATTTAGCAGGCTTCACTAGGTTACTAAAGGACCATGTTACTTAAGAGGCTAAGAGGTTAGGGGAAACACTTCAGGTCACGCAGGGCGTCAGCCTTTTCTCATTCAGTGACAAGCAGAGCCAACCCCAGGGCTGATGCTGTGCTGTCAGGATGTGGCTGCAATACTGGATTTGGGGTCAACCCTGCAGCCAAAGGCCCCCTGAGGCAGGCCTTTGAATCAGACTCGGGACCCAATGCTCAGGACGTCAGTACCAAGGCCCTTCTGCAAGAACAGGAAGCAGGTGCCAGTGCCCGGGGTGGGAAGGGTTCTCTTGCTACATACCCACAGGGTCTGGTTCTTTGAAAAGAGCGGAGGACAATGGTTTTAAGCTGAGTGCTGGCTGTTGGATGATTAATGAGAATCTAGTCTCACTTTTGTTTGGACTAAGCTAGGAGGGGAAAGAAATAATAAAGGCACCTCTCCTGGGCTCAAGATGCCCCGAGGTTACCAGCGCCTACAGGGCTTTCCCCGCCTAAACCCAATCCACCATTTAGACACTTCCTGATCTCAAAGTTGTCTCAGTCAAGTGGGCTTGGCCTCCTCTTCTTCCAGCAACTGTCCCAACAGGCCACGCCCATCACCAGAGCCAATTCCACTCAACTTTCCAAAGCTGGCCCAGTCCTGTTCTCCAGTCAACCTCTACGGTCCAGTCTCAGGTCCCCAGGGCCGCTGGAGCTGTGGCCTTCTGATTGCTTGTCTGCATTGAAACTGATGCTGACTGGCCTGCATCTCTCTGGCCTCCTCACTGAGATGGGAGAGGCCCCAAGGAGCAGGAGGCCTTAGGTTATGCTCCTGTGTCCTCCACCTGGCACGCGATATAGAAATGTAGGAATCAAACAGATACTGTTGAGTTCATGAGGGATACACAGACAGAAGGGTGAGCTGGTCCTGGTACTGGGCCAAGAGGAAGCCCGGGGCCATCTGGTACAGCAGCACTGGACCCCCGACCAACCTGGGGCAAGAGGCTCTCTGGTCTTGCTCAGACTCCTGTAGCAAAGGGCAGGCTCAGTTTTCCTCCTTGGCCTGGAGGAAAGGTTATTTTGAGGGGGAGCTGTCTAGGGCACAAACACAGGGAATGGCTGTCTCACCTCTGGACACTGTCCAACCATGGACAGGGGTCTCCTCATACAAAGACAGGAGCCCAGGAGGACCCTCACCCAGTCCCCACCCCTGGGGCACCACCCCATCAGGTTGAGACTGATCTCCTGCCACAGGAAGAGTCACCTGCCCATCCCACTGTCCCCTATCTAAGACAAGTGCCAAGAGCCAGAAAGGACCAAGAATATCCCTGCTTTCTCAAAGGGGATGGTGGTCCCCAAAGAGTATCCACTGGGAAAACTAGCCCTGAATTTCATTTCCTTCTCACTCCTAAGCTACAGGCAGACCAGGCCCATCCCCAGCTGCGTCCACAGACACATCCCAAGCTGATCCCTCTCTTCTGATGTCCCGCAGCCCCCTCCTGGGAGCACAGTCCATCACGGGCTGCTTGTCCAGCTTGACACACAAGCCCTTAAGGTTGCAAGGCTTGGGCACAGGTGCCCTGATCTGAAGCCATCCAGGGGGGCAGTGACCTCAAAGGCACACTTCAGTCTCCACAGCAGTAAGAATGGAGATCCTTGGGAAAATCTGCAGTGTCCAGGCCTGTGGGTGCTTCAGGAGACCCCTTCCTTGGGAATCCCCCAAATCACACCCAGCTCCCTGCTGGGGGCTTCATCTGTGTCTCAGCCAATGAACAACATGTCCTCAGCTCCCACGGTGTTTGGGATAGAGCCAGGAGGGCTCTTCTGGGGCAGGACACAGGTCCCCCCAGGGAAGCCCACCTCTGAAGGAACTGGGAGGCAGATGCTGATCCCGCAGAGGTGGCTGAGTCTCCCCAGGCACACGGAAGCTGGGACTCTCCATTGGCAAACCTAGCTCCTCCGCCCTCCATGCCGGGATTCCATTCCTGCCCCTCACTTTGGTCAAAGCCCTGGCTTTGCCTCCCTGTGTTCCAGGGCCACCTGTGCCTCCTTGCCCACTGGCTCACCCCTACAAACCTCCCTGCAGACCTCAAGAGGACGGGCGGGCGGGCAGGGGTTCTGGAGGGGATAGGACGAGCCCCTTCCACAGCCGTGCCCGCGCCTCCCTCCACCCGCAGGCTTCCTAATCTGGGAGGCGAACCCACCGGCCTCTCCGGGGAGTCTGCTCTCCCGGGCAGCCCTGGCGGCGGCGCGGGAAACCCGGAGCCCATCCCGGCCGGCCGGCCAGCCGCCTCCACCTCCTGGCCGGGCTCCCTCTCCAGCACGCCCGGAGCCGGGCCAACAGGCAGGATCAACAATCCAGAAACTTTCAATGGATCTCGCCGACGGGAGGGGCGGAGGGGCACGAGCCGGGTGGGGGCGGGGAGGCCGACCGAGCCCGCTCACTTACCATCTTGCTCACGTCCATGACCGAGGCCGCAGGGTGCCCCCCGCCCCCGGAGCGCCTGCGTCCCCCCAGCGCCGCTCCCGGCTACTGCAGCCCCGGGGGTGCCATGCTGCGGGCAGGGCGGCCGGCAGGGCCCCCGCGGCGCGCGGCGGCAACACCGCGGCTGGACCCGAGGACGGCGGGGCGGGGCGGGGCGGGAGGCGGAGGGGGCAGAGCGGAGCCGCAGCGCGCGCCCGGCGGGGGAGGCGCGGCCCCGCGGCGGAGCCCAGATGCACCGCCAGGCGCGCGGGGCACCCGGAGACCGGCTCCCGGCCGAGCCCGCGGCCCCCGGACGCTCCCGAGGGCGTGATTTGAATAACAAAAGGTCGCGGCGGCCGAGCGGGGCGCTGGGAGCCGGAGCCGGGAGAGGGAGGCCGCCTGCCCGCGGGGCGAGCGTGCGGGGCGCGCGCGCGCGCGTATGTGTGTGTGTGTGTGTCTGCGCGCGCGCGTGTTTTGGGGGGGGATCAGTGGGAGTCAGGAAGTGCGCGGGGGAGGCGGGAGAGGAGGAGCGGTGGGGGCGCCGAGCAGACATTCCTGCGGGGGCAGGGGGTCCCCTCCGCCCCTCCCCACTTGGCTTCCTCGGACAAAGAGGGAATTCAGAGCCAGTAGTTTGCCTCCTGCGGCTGATCCCCAGGGGCCTCCCAAATGAGTCTGGGGTCTCCAGATGGTCAAATGGAAGGAAGTGGCACAGGTATCCCCAGGAGGGCGCTAATGGCCCTCCTGCCCCACAGGGGAGCTGCAGCCAGCCCTTCTGGGAGGGAGGAAAACCGACTCCCTGGTTTCTGAATGATGTCTGCTCAGAGCGCCTTCCTCCCAGGCCGGAATTCCCAGTCTCCCATTCCTTAGAGAACCGTGAGGCCAGCCCTCCCGTCCGCAGGAGACTGCAGCTGGTGGCCAGAAACGGCTCCAGGCAGATGCTCATCAGGAGAAAGGTCCCCAGAAGTAGCTTTGCCATCCCAACCTGTAATTTCAATAAGGCTTCTTCCCCCCAAAATCCGAGCAGCAGTGAGGCTGAGGTGCAGGTGAGTCCACTTAGACCGACTTTGCTTACCCAGGGAGGACGGGGCCCCGCGGAGGGATTGGCCCCAGGTCACACCCCTGGCAGGAGAGACCAGCTTCCTGTGTTGCCCAGGGCACCCTGCAGTTGGAGCCTCCAGCTTTTAAAATTCTTTCGAATGAACAGGTGACTGTCCCCATCCGGCCACCAGCCCAAGGGCCTGCTGGGCTGATAGTAGCCCCCTCCCCTTCCCATCTGAGTTCTAACCTATGAAATTGGGACTGGAGGCAGGTGAGACCACCGGGACGTTATTAAAGAACTCTAAATGTAGAAGTGGGGACAGGAATGTCAGGGGCTTTTGTGCTGATGGTGATTTTCATTTTGTGGCTCTGTCTGGGGGATAGACAGGGTCCCTCCGCTTCAGGCAGGGGATCTCTGGGCCCAGGTCTCTATCCAGTGCCAAGTCTGGGCTGCAGCCTGATGTGCTGCTCTGTCCCACCCCAGGGCTGCCCCGGCCAGCCTGGCCCTAGCCCTGTGCAGAGGCAGCCAAGGCAGGAGGGCTGTTCTGGTCTCTTCTGCTGAGACTCATGCCCCTGAGAGCCAAGTGCACCAAGTGGGGAGGGACCCAGATGCAGTGGGGGCTGGAGGAGGAGCAGGCGCTGCTTCCTCACCTTCCAGTGCCGACGCCACGGGTGTCACGGGAGCCCAGGTCATGTGAAGCCACAGCTGTCATCCGTGCCCAGATGAGTCTGGATCATCTGCTGCTTTATTACACGGACCTGCCTGGGGTTGATCAGGAGGTCAAGGTTCCCCATAATCTTGGCACCTTGCTGACAAAAACCATTTCTCATCCCTAAAATGGAGGTCGTGACATGCACCACCCAGGTGGGTGGTGACCTCCCGAGCCCTACCCTTAGGAGGTTGATAATGCCCCCAACGACTCAAGGCCACTGTATATGGGAGACTCTGCAGATACGTTAAGGGTCCTGAGACTACCTGCGTAGACCCTAAATGCAATCACGTGTCACTACTGGAGGGCGAGTTGACAGACAAGGTAGTGCATCACGGAGACAGAGAACAGAGCGACATGGCCACAGCCAGAGTGCCTGCAGCCACCCGAAGTCAGAGGAGACCAGGAGTCTCCCGGGGCCTCTGGGGCGAGTGTGGCCCTGTCAACACCTTTGAATACAGTCAGTGACACTGGTTTGGGGCTTCCGGCTCCAGAACTGGGAGGGAAAATCTTCCTCTTGTTTTAGCCACTGGGTTTGTGGTCAAGTTGGTTTGCAGCCACAGGAAATGGATACACTGCTCAAAGGTCAGCTCCAGAGAGATGCCCGCCTGGGCGCTGCCCTCTCCGTAGGCTTCCTCGCCCAGGAGCTGCCCATGTGATAGATGGGCAGGCCAGCCAGGGATGGGGCGGCAGTCCTGCCAGCAGCCCCTGGTGAACCAGCACAGGTGCGCACCAAGCACACAAGACCACTGAGGCCTGGGCCGCCTGCTCCAGGGCCTCTTTGAAGTAAGTTGAACAGGCAGAAAGAGGAAACGGCAGGTCCGGAACCAAGAGTCCTGCCAGCTGCTGCCATGCCCCCTCCTCATCCGCTCCAGGCCACTGCCTGGCCACCTGCGGGACACCTCTCGAGAGGTCTCAGCCCAGAGGCACCTGCAGACTCAAGTCCATGGATAAATTCTTCTCCTCTTCCTGTGTTTTCTGTGTCAACTAACGTTTCCTCCTTCATTTAGCTTCTCAAGCTAGAAAATTCTAAGTCAGCCTTAATTTCCCCACTGACATTCCCCACTATCACCCCATCTAACCGTCTCCACATCCTGTAGTTCTTCCTTGCAAAGAGCTTCCAAAGTATGTCTGCCCCCAAGCTCACCGCTCCTGCCCTGGCTGAGACTCAACTGCAGCCTCCTGGCCTCCCTGCCTCTAGGCTGTGCCTACCTAACTCATCCTCCGCACACTTCACTGTGATTGCTCACGAGCCTGCTGCAAGGAAAGCCCTTCCGCGGTCCGTTTGGCACTCAAGGTCCCCAACACTGTGCCTCCTCTGCCTCCACTCTGTCTACCTTCTCCTGTCCTCCTGCCCTTCCCACTCCATCAAACCTGTGCAGGACGGTCCTGGAAACCCTTCTCAAGTCCTCAGCTTGGAAGATCCTTTCTCACCCTTCAGGACCCATCTCAGGTCCTGACAACGCCAAGCACTGTTAGTCCCTTCCCGTCATGGACCACGCCTGGCCACAGCTTGCATCTCCCTAAAATGGCCTGGCCTGAGACCTGGGCTCCCCGCTCACCTCTGGGCACGCTCAGGCCAAGGCTCGGCCTTCGCATCAGAGCCCTCGCCTGCTCCAGGCCTCCCCCCAGCCACACCCGGTACCCATCCCCAGGTGACATCAGCTGGAAGGTACAGAAAGGACCCAGGAGGCTCCCAGTTCCTTGACACACGGAAGATGAGTGGCTGTGCCCTGGTGAAGGCTGACACCTACTGGTGACCAGGATTCTGTCGCCTGGCCCTACGCAAACCACAGGGATGACCCTGGATGACCGGCTGAGCAGGGCCTGATTACCAAGCACTGTACTTCAAAGGAGTTAGGTTTCAGTAATTACCAGTGACACGGTTTAAATGAAACAATGCTTTACAAAAGGGTCATAGTAACATAAGTCACTCTGCTGCCACTAAAAATAAGCCCATACAGAGGGCAAATGTGTTTACGAAGCGCCTTTTCATTCATTATCTCATTAGACCCTTAAAAAAATATCAGGCCAGGCAGAACCAGGGCTATTATTACAACACATATTTTACAGATGAGGAATACAAAAATATTCAAGAACAAAAGCATTCAACGAAAGCCTGGTGTCTGCAGGGTGGCCGGAGGGTCTTTAACTTTGCGCCAATATTTTAATTTTTATAAGGAACTGTGATAAAACATTATGGCATATAACAATCATTATTAAAAGAAGAAAGGAGTCTGGAGTCAGACAGATCTCAAGTTGAATTCTGGCTCCATTACTTTGTAGATACGGTCAAGTTCCTTAACCTCTGAATTTCAGTTTTCTTGCCTGAAAAATAGGCCAATAAATATAGACCTCCCAGGGTTGGTGTGAGAATTAGGGGCAGCAGCACATGCCAAGAGCCCTGTGCAGCGGGAAGCTCGATTTACTCAGGGGCTAGTTCTCAAAAAGTTCTAGGTAACCTTTTTATCTATTTTATTTTATTTATTTATTTTTTTTGAACCAGGGAATGAACTCAGGGACACTCGGCCCCTGAGCCACATCCCCAGCCCTATTTTGTATTTATTTAGAGACAGGGTCTCACTGAGTTGCTTAGGGCCTCGCTAAGTTGCTGAGGCTGGCTTTGAACTCGTGATCCTCCTGCCTCAGCCTCCCGAGTCGCTTGGATTACAGGCGTGCGCCACCACGCCTGGCAACTAGGTAACCTTTTTAAAAAAGCTGAAATCATAAGAAAAAAGGACAAAAGGAAGAGGCAACTGCTCCTTTGGATTTGAAGATAGTAAATGAGCAGGTTTATTTGGGGGATAAGGGAGCCAGAGCCACCGACCATGCCGAGCGGAGCTGCAGAGGACACTGGCTGACGGGCACTTGGCTGGTGGGTCCACAGCCTCCCTACGGGGGGGCTCCTACCAGCAGGGCCCTGGCAGGCTGCGGGAGGGCCCAGCGAGGCCTGTGCGTTGCCCGGATGTGGCTTGTCCCCTAAGGGTTGGTGTGCTGGGGCCTTGGTTCTTGAGGTGGTGGTGCTGAACTGGGGCCTGGTGGGAGCTCAGGCGGACGCTGTCCTGGAAGTTCTCCCGGGACTCTGTGGTTAGCTCTCGGGAGAGGGGCATTATAAAAAGCAGGGAGCCTGCCCCTCGCTCTGGCTTCCCCTCCTCTCGTGATTGGTCTCTCCTCCTCCGACCATGCTGCCAATCAACAGCACCAGCGGTGGAACTACTGGAGCCACCCAATCTTGAACTTTCAGCCTCCAAAACTATGAGCTGGAGAAACCTCTTTACTTTACAAAGTTACTCAGCTTCAGACAGTTTGTTACAGTAACAAAATGGAGTGATCCAGTGGAGTATCCACACTGGGCTTGCCTTGGGAGGCTTTTTCAATGCCTTAAGAACTTCCACTGTGACTCCTCTCTTTCCGGGAGCATAGTTACACTCTAAAGAAAAACAGAAACCCTTCAGGAAACACAGGAGCTCCCAGCCGTAGGAGATATCTCTGAACACCTGCCATGGGGCCCCTAACAAGGGAAAGGTGGGGTGCAGGGGAGAGGGCGCTTGGGTGACTGAATAGTAACAGCGACTTGGCGATGCCGACAGAGCTGGACACGGTGCCAGGCACACGGTGAGCCCACAGGACCGCCTCGCAGCCCCACAACGCCCTGTGCAGCCGGAGTTCCACTGTCACCTCTACTTTACAGACAAGGGCCTGAAGGCCCAGGGGGCTCAGTGGCTTGCGCAGGCCCACGGCCAACAAGCAGGAAGCCAGGCCCCTCGGGTTCGAGGTCCTCCCCAGGTGGCGGGTGGTATTATCCATGGGGATCGCTGTTTACAGGGTTGACTTTCCTCACTCTAAAAACTTGTAAAATCCCGTGAGCACCTTGAGTTTGGCGGCCTTCCCTACCTGGCTTTCCTGAATCCCCACAGCTGGGTACGGGGAGCCCGACTCAAACGCAGGGCCGGCCGGCTGGCCTCTTGGTTCCCCCACTGCCAGCAGGACCCCTCCTTCTGGCCCAGGCCAGGCACGTGCATGCCCAGATGCACACCTTGGTCCACAGGGAGAAGCACAGTGGAAAGACCCTGAGTTCTCGGACCCCAGGTCACACATTGGGACACTAGGAGAGGGTAAACTGAGGCAAGCGGAAAGGCTGATGAAGAGTGGAGGTCCACCCTGCCTCCCACCCAGGCCTCCCCCCACGAGCAGCCGTACCCCAGGCTCCACCTTGTGGGCATGTGAGATGGCTGCCTGAAGGGGGTGAACACAGACTCCATCAACACACTCTGGAGATAGCTGCCATTGTCCTGGGTTCCCAAATCCTGACCCCAGGGAGCCAGCGCGGTGGCACGCACCTGGAGCCCCAGCCTCTCGGGAGGCGGAGGCAGGAGGATGGCTTGAGCCAGGCATCTGAGACCTGCCTGGGCAACACTGTGAGACCCTGTCTCAAGGACAAATTAAGACTAAAAACAAAACCAAACAACGAGATAGAAGAAGATGGCTGCAGCTCCCACAGGAAGAAGGAGCGAGAAACTGCACAGCCGGGAAATCCCATTGCCAAGGGGACCAAGGGGTTCTCCCAATGCCTTGGGGAGAACCCAGAAGTGCTAGAAAGAAGAGTGAACTGGAGGGGGCCTGACACTCCCCTCCCCGTGTGGGTTATAAAGGAGCTCGGCGGGAGCTGCTCCTACCTCCAGTCCTCCCTGGAATCCCACTTACTTGCTTTCCATCTGGAAGGATGTGACCCCACAGGAACCCGCCGTCCCAACTCTCAGGGACAGGCCAGTCCCACCTGTGTTGGGATGTACAGAGCAGACCCCACAGGAGCCTGGGTGGGGATCTCCAGACATCTCCATGGAGAACACTGAGCACGGCACTACCGAGTCCTGGCAAGTTGCTCAGTGAAGACCTCGTCATTAACCAGGTGCAGAGGCTCATGCCTGTAATCACAGAGGCTTGGGAGGCTGAGGCAGGAGGATCGCAGGTTTGAAGCCAGCCTTAGAAATGTAGCGAGGCTGTAATCAACCTGGTGAGCCCCTGTCTCAAAAAAAAAAGAAAAAAGGCTGGGGATGTGGCTTGGTGACTAAGGACCCCTGGGTTCAAATCCTGATACAAGAAAAAGGCAGTTGCAGGAGTGTGAACAAGTGACTTTGTGGCGTCTGCGTCACGACCAGCAAACGTCTGGGGGGTGCTCTGCCCAGCACCCAGGCTGGAGCTGCCTGGCCGTCCTGAGTGTCCCTGCAACTCACAGCTGTGAGCAGGAGCTTCAGAGAAGCGAGTGACTTGCCTGAAGCCCCCGAGGCAGTGACCCCTCCCGGTCATCTTCCTCCTCTCCCCAGTCCACTGCTCGCCTTCCCCGGGGTCCACTCAGCCCAGCAAGGGCCCTGATCACTTTCAGCTGACGGTCTGCCTTTTAGCAGCAAGGCCATCAGCCAGGACATGGCTGCCCCGGGTGCTTTCTGAGCACCAGCTGGGGACGTCAGAGCTGTCCCTGGGGAACCCTGAGAGCTGTCCCTGGGGAACCCCGAGAGCTGCAGCGTAACTGAGGATGAGGAGAGGCTGAGAGCTGCTGAGAGCCCGGCAGGGCCAGGCCTGTGTCAGGTCAGGGCCTCGGCACTGGGGGCAGCATGGCAGCCCGGGGTCCACTGCCTGAGTGAGGTGCCCCCAGGTGAACTGTTGGGTCCTGGAAAGGGCTGGCAGTCCCCCAGGAGGATGGGCAGGAGGCCCCAGGTCCCCTGTCACTCTGGCACCTACTAGTGTGCCCAAGCCAGGTGCGTGGCCTGGTTTCGGCATCTGCTGGCCTGGAGTCCAGGAATGTTCCTGGTCCTGCCTCCAGTGGCCGCGCTGGGACCCAAGCTATGGCAGCGGCTGGCCATCATGAAACTGTGCCTTCCCTCAGAGGAGGTACGCGCCGAGGGCGACTGAGGGGGCAGACGGCAGTCTGAAATCCAGAGGGAATCAGAAGTCGCCCAGTTCCTGGGGTGCACGGCTGCTCCCGGCCTGCGTGGTCCTGGCAGCAGCCATTCGGGGAGGCACCTGGGCACCGGCACCACCGTGACCCTGCAGGCTCCCGCGGGGAAGCAGGTGGGTGGTGCTGAGAAGGGGGTCGGTGGCTGGGGACAGTCGGGTACAGCGTGTCTGGTACGATAGGGCCAGAGAGGCACGAGCCAAGGGCATCTCGCGAAGCGAAACCACGGGGAGGACCCAGGAGCTCCGGCCTCCCAGGCTCTCCAGGGTGGGCAGCAGAAGGCCGCCCGTGGGCGTGGGGGCAGCTGGAGAGTCGTCACGGGGAGCTGAGCAGCACGGGCGCCGTGCAAGGCCCCTGCGGGCTCTGTAGAGCCACCGGCCGGCGGCGCTGTCCACCAGCTGTGGGCGACGGTGCCTGAGGGGCTGAGTGGCCGGGCTGGGGGCTCAGGCGGTCAGGCCAGGTGCAGACCATGGCTTCAAGGACAAGCCTGGAGACAAGACGGGACCACTGCAGGGATGGGAGAGGGACAGAGCCAGTGGGCTGCAGAACTGACCTTGAGGACTGGGAGGACAGCAAGAGGAACCCGGGAACAAGGGCCCTGTATCCCGGGGCCTTCGGGGAAGAGATGTCGCCGTGTGCCAGGTGAAAGGAGCTTCGGGCCACCCTGCGGTGTGGACGGGGTGAGAACCCACGCAGGCAGGCCCAGGGGTCGTCAGCTCTGGGAGCTTTGTGACCCCCGTGACCACACACAGCTTCCAAACGGATCCTTTCCCGTGAGGGCTTCTAAGGAACGTTTCTAAATGGAATCCTGGAGACGAGACGCACTCTGCCGCCGCCCTGCACTTGGCGTGTGGCCTAAGTGACCATTAGCGCAGGGCGGCAGGAAGGCCCACGTCCCTCCCTATGCACTGCCATGCCACTTTCCGAATTTGAGAGTCGGAGTGAAGGAGCAAGACGGAGGCTGGAGCAAAGGGGGCCGGCCGTCACCAGGGACGCTGGCCCCTCCTCGGGGACTCTGTTGTCACCAGTCTGGGGGTGGCCTGGGTATCAGGACTTGGCAGCTCCCCCAAGGACACTGTGATGTGCAGCCAAGACTAGGAACCCATGAACACCCGCAGCCAGGACTCAGGTCCCCGCCCGGTGCTGGCCAAGGCCGGGGGCGAGGAGGAGAGGAAGTGGCCTCTGCCCTGGCCACCCCTCCTGCTGGGGAATTTCCAGCTGCCACCTGGAATTTTCCACCCTTGGCCAAAGGCTCACAGTCAGCGGAGCCGGCTGAGCCCTTTGCCCCCCGGGGAGTTTCCTTCTCTTCTTGCCGCCTGTCCCCGGACACCGAACACGGGGGCCTTTGCTGCACATTGGACACCATGAAAGACGAAGCCCCCAAAGGCTGAGTCGGGGAGATGCCTGGCGCATCCCCAGAGCCATCCTGCACGTCAGACCCTGTCGACAAGACACAAGCCAGGTCTCTGGATGCCACTTTTGTGGGAGGGTTCCAGGCAGCAACGCTCTGCTGGGTCCCCAATACCTCCCAGGCAGGCTGCGGGGGCTGGAGGGGCCGGGGACCTGAGAGGCACAGAGATGGAGGGAGCCTCTCAGCGGAGCTCTGAGTCAGCAAGGCCTGGCACCCTCGCGCAGGGGCCCAGACGGCTGGCGCGCTCTGCCCCACCCGGCCGCCCCTCCCCGTGTGCAGCGACAGTGGGCACCCTGGACGGCCCAGCCCAGCGCTGCCCGCCACACATGTGGGAAGGTTTTCCACTGCCTCTTCCCAAGGGGACAAATCCAGAGACTGACGCTGTCCTGTCATCTCGGAAGCAAAGATGCGTCCCAGAAGCGGAAGCCAAGCAAAGGCTGGAAGGAGCAGCTCCGAGACGCCCGTCGTGACCAAGAGCCAGCGTCTCGGAGCCGGGGTGGGCAGCGGCCAGGCTGATTCACGTTACGACAGCCGCACAGGAAGCCCGCCTGGCCGACTGTCAACCGGCAGCCGTTCACAGGCCTTGGGAGAGGAGGGAGGGAGGGGAAGGAAGAGAGGAAACACGGCCTCCGCCCCCTCAGCGCTGGTTAGGGTTATTTTTAGGTGCTTATTCACCCCACAGATTTCTTTTTAGCAGCCACAATGTGGGCTCTGTACAAAATCCGTGGAGCAGGAGGCAGCTGTTCATGCAGGTGGATGCCAGAGGGGCACCTGGGAGCCCCAGTCTGCACGAAAGGGTGACAGGGTCTTCAAGGACCCCTCCCAAGATTCTGAGGGTGGAGTCGGGAGCTGGAGGGAAAGTGACTTGCAAGCCGGAATCCCCGAGTTCAAGTGTGACCTCCAGCACTTACTCTCTGACCTCTCAGAAGAGATCCTGGGCTCTAATGCTTACTCTCTGTGTGGCCTTGGGCAAGTCACTCCACCTCTCTGTGCCTCAGTTTCCCCATCTACAAAACAGGGCCAGTAGCAGTAGCTACCTGTAAGGGCTGCCCTCAGACTGAAGGAATTAGCATATGTCCAGCACTCAGACCAGCAAGGTGGCACATCTGCAATCCCAGCAGCTCAGGAGGCCCAGGCAGGAGGATGGCAAGTTCAAGGCTGGCCTCAGCAACTTAGTGAGACCCTGTCTCAAAATAAAAAATAAATAGAACTGGGGATGAGCCTCAGTGGTAAAGCACCCCAGGTTCAATCCCCGGTACCAAAACAAATAAATAAAGTGGGGTACTGCTTGGTATACCTAGTGCTACGGAAGGATCAGCTACGTTCTTCTTAAACACCACGCAGGCTAATTCTTACTGTCAGTAATAATCACTCAAAATACTTTACTGAGCCAGATATGGTGGTGCACACCTGGGGTGCTTGGGAGGCTATGGCAGGAGGATCACTTGAGCCCAGGAGTTTGAGGCCAGCCTGGGCAACACAGTGAGACCCTGTCTCCAAAGCAAACAAACAAACAAACAATAAGATACTATACTGGGGTAGGATAGATCATAAAGACGAAAACCACAGACGGTCTGAGTAGAAAAGTGGTGAAATGACGTAGAGTAGAAAAGTGGTGAAACGACGTAAGGTCATTTCTATAACGCCCTAAGGATGGTGTGGAAGCCGAGATGTCATCTCACTCCCATAAACAGGTAACCCCCATTCTGGGGGGGGGGGGTGGTTAAGACAGACGTGCAAATGGAAGTGCCCAGCAAAGCTCAGAAGAGGTACCTGGTGACAGTGGACTCTGAAATCACCTATTCAGGTGTGATTGTTAATTCCGTCAACGTGACTGGGCCACGGGGTGCCCAGGTATTTGGTGAACCATTATTTCCGGGTCTGTGAGGGTATTGCTGGAGGGGATTAGATTTGAATGGGTGGGCTGGACGAAGCGGACTGCTCTCCCAGTGTGGGTGGACATCGTCCAATGGCTGAGGGCCTGAAGGGAAGAAAAGGAAGAGGATGGAGGAACTGGGCCCTTTTTCTACCTGGCTGCCAAGGGACACCTGGTCTCCTGCCCCTGAACTGGGACTGACACCATCGCTCTCTGGATCCGACTGAATTTTAAAACCTGCTCTTCTGGGTCTCCAGTTCACCAGTGGCGGACTGTGGGACTTCAGCCTCCCCAGTGACGCAAGCCAGTTCCCCTGATCGACTGATCTGTCTCTGTCCCCCTCCCTCCTCTGTCTCCCTCCCTGTCTCTCCTTGTCTCTCCTGTCTCTGTGCATTCTCTGGAGAACCCTAACACGATCATCTCGGCCCTCTGGAATCCAGCCACCCTCCCAGACACCTGCTCCTGGACCCAGAAGGCCCCGTCATATTACCAGCACTTATCGACCTCCCCCTTCTAGTCCCACTCAGTAAACCTCTATTGAGTGTCTACTGTATGCATGGCAGTGGGTTGTCCTGTGACCCCCGAGACAGACAAAACCACGTCAGTCGCAGATCGTCTCAAGACAGTGTGGGGGTGACTGCACAGAGCACAGGCAGGCACCCAGGGAGCACCGAGAGGGGCTGGAGGTGGGTGGGGAAGGGGCAGGGGCCAGGCGCAGCTTCCTGGAGGAAGTGACAGGTGAAGATATTCCAGGAGGAGCAAAGGCGGTCCAGCAGGTACGGGAGGCACCAGGAGAGGTGAGCAATCCCCACGGCTCTGGCCACCTGCCACGTGCAGCTGGCCCTGGTCAATGTGGCCAGTGGCCCACTCTTCACTCGCTCACCTGCCTCAGAGCCCACCTAGGAAGAGGAACTCACGTCTCCTGTCTCACTCACTCATCAAACACGACAGCTGCAGGCCCTCCCATGGCTCCACACTGCTTTCTGCTGTTCTGCTCACGGTCTGGGGGTCTGGAGTGCATCTGTCCACCCGCCCTGCACACCAGGGGCTGGGCCCGGGGCTTGGCTCCAGGTGAAAGGCAAACGGGGGCAGGAGTGCCAAACCAAGGTAAGAGCAGGTCTCAGGGACGGCTTCCCCTAAAACGGGGACCAACATCTCCTCGGTGGCTGATGGTGAAACAGCCTGGCTGCTCCTCAGAGTCAGATGGAATTACCAGGACCAGCAAAGCCACACCTAGCGGTGTCCACCAAAACACTGAGAGGAGGGACCCGAGGGCCATGTGAGCACCCACGTCCACACAGCACTGTCTACCGCAGCCACAAGACAGGACGAGCCCAGTGTCCTCTGACACATGAATGGATAGGCCAATGTGCCCCATGGACATGTGGAGTAAGACTGAGCCGTAAAGAGGAACAGAGCTCCGATAAGTGATTGCGCGGCCAGGAGCAGGCAGGTATCCTCCTTCCGGTTCTCCCACCCATAGTCAGCCCGGAAGACTTCTGCGCCCTCAGCAGGTGTGGGGGCGTCCCCCGCCTGTGAGCAAGCACCGCAGCAGTGGGCACCAGCCAGGTGTCCTCCAAACCAGATCAGCTCTGATGCTGCCGGTAGGAGATGGCATCAGGCCCACAGTCTTGGTCTCCAAGGCTGACCCCCCACTGCAGATGCCACTCTCGAGCCTGAGCTTCTGGTCTCTGGCTAGAAATCGGGGGTTCCACACCCCGTCCCAGGTTGTTAGTTTGCTGGGCTGGCTCACACAATGTGGGGACCCCGTCTACTGGCTTAGTGTAAACGATCTCACAGATGAAGAGGCGCATGGGCAAGGAGGAGGGTGGTGCCCTCTCCTGGGCTCCAACTGCCAGGGGCCTGCGGGTTGGCCACGGGGCAGCTCTCCACACCCTGCCCTGCTGGACAGGCAGGATGAGGTGTGGACGACCTCAGAGGAATGTGACTGGACGCCTACTGGACGCCACCAGGCTGTGGGGCAGCCGGGCCAGGCCAGCTCTCCAGGTCTCGGCCTCTCTGGCAGGTAGCGGTTCCTTCCTCCAGGGAGGGGCGGGACCCTCCTGGGGTCACATGGGGGCGGGCACAGGACTTCTTCATAGGCAGGTTCAAGACAGAAAGGCAGGGGAGGCTAGGGTGTCTAAGACCTGCCCTGGAGAGGGAGTGACAGCCAGGACCACGGGCACAGTGTGTGTGTGTGTGTGTGTGTGTGTGTGTGTGTGTGTGTCCCTATCACAACGGCACCACGTAAAAGAGAACATTAGGCTGAAGGAAAGAAGCCAGGCACAGGGGACAGATCCTGTGGGGCCACCTGGCTAGACGAGGGCGCAGCTCAGTGGTCGGGCTCTGTGCCAGCCCCGGCTTCGCCCCCCAGTGCCAAAACAAAACAACAGAGACACGGGAAGAGGGAAAACTTTTGCCAGCCTGGGCAACTCATCAAGACCCCGTCTTAAAATTTTAAAAAGCCCTCCTTAGGTAAGATATAAATGCTGAATTCACAAATAAAAACATTTTTCCTATGGGGCGCAGCCTGGGAACCCCACAGTCTGACCCGGGCGTCAGTCCTGGGGAAGGATCCCACGGGGCACGAGGAGCCGAGTTCAAGGACATTCTCTGAAGCACTGTTTCCAAGGAAAAGGAGACACGCGCAATGTCTCCCGCAATGGCCAAGGACCTGACCGGCACCTGCGGAGGGCTGTGCAGGGGGTAGGGAGGGCGTGCCGGGCAGCGAGTGTCATTGCGCACGGGGACCCGAGCTCCACCCCAGAGCTGCAAAGGTGAGTGAGTAGGTGATGAAAACGCAGAAGGAGACCAATTCCCACAAATGGACGAAGGAACAAAACTGCACACCCTGTCACTCCCAAAGGGCTTCCGAGATGGCTGGCCTGCCTCTTCCCGTTTCTGGAAGGTGGGAAGCACATCTGTCCAGCTGTGGGACGGGAACCGAGGCCGGGCTCGGAGCGCCCCTGGAGACTCCACCCACAGCTGTGCTCTGAGGCGGGAGGTGGGCGGGGGCAGCCGGGTTCCAGTCCTGGTTTGTGCAAGTGACGGGGTCCTGGGGGAAAGGAGGCCGAGAACGTGGACAACGAAAATCTATAAAGTCAGCCAGAAAGCAGGTTAGGGCAGGACGATGTGAAGGTCAAGGGGCCACACAAGGGCAGCCGCTGCCCGGGGGGAGACACATCGCATGACACTGCATGTCCTCGGACACCGCTGTTGATCCTCTCCTCCTCCTGGCCAGCCCCAGGCTGGAGCGATAGATCGCTCATGAAGAATTCCGTGCATGTCACACGGGCGCTCTGGCTAACGGGCGCTCCCTGACCCAGGGGCACGTGGAGACACTGCTGCCTCCCTGACTCCTGGAGTCCCCGAGGTGCTGCTCACAGTGCACCTTCCTCCCGCTCCTCCCGGCTCAGGAAGGGGGGACCCTGACCCGTGAGCGTCTGTTGTGGTCTAATCCTTATGATGCCGCGTGGCAATGACTATGGGAAGGTAAGCAATGTGCCCAAGGACCGTGGCCAGGAACAGGATGAGATCCGACTGTCAGGCAGCGTCACCAGAATGTGACAGAGGCTCGGATCAGGGAGGAGATGCGACAGGTGGACCATCAGCACCAGACCATGAAGCCGCTGTCTGCTCCAGCTCCAGGGAGGAGTGAACACGTGGCTCATCCTTCCAGCTCTTTCCACAAGCTCTAAGGAGCCATCGCCGAGCAAAGCCAACAAAACAAACCAGCGAGGACGGCAGACCCAGGGAGGCCACCAACCCAGAGACCCCCGACCTCAGTCGGGTCCGCACCCTCCTGGCCCTGTGTACCATAGGTGACGGGGAGACACGACAGGGACAGAGCCTCCTTTCAGGTGGGAAGAGCAGCCACTGCAAGGTCAAGCTCCAGCCATGCAAGGTCAAGTGCTGCAGAGGGAGCCCTGAGGGCAAGAAGTGGGGGA